>WEDG01003446.1:0-46334 GCA_017591395.1 Schistocephalus solidus | reverse complement strand
AAGTGGGTAAGGACAGGGAAAACAAACCGAAATTGCATAACCAAGGAAGCCAACGTATGCTTTTCATCATGGAGAAAAGGCACACCAAGTAGATCACACGTACGAAACGGAAACTAAAACAACTGGGAACAATTGAATCCTGGCACACGGAGCCCACGTCCATCAACCGTTGTGTCGCACGTTCGGCAGCCTACCAGGCCCTCCGGGCGCAGCTCATCGAACGTAAGAGTAAACACAGAATTAGGCCAAACGTGAATTCCATCGTAGAAGAACCAATGACGGATATGCACCTAACCACGCAACCATTCGGGTCTGCCGAAGGCGCAGTCATGATGACCATGTGCGACACCACTGATCAAAAGCCTAAATATGCCTTTTTAAGAGCTCAATCCCTTCTCACATGCGTGAGGTTGGCGATATCATCAAAATTTTTACCGTTTGTGCGCGAGCATTAAAATAGTAGGAAATGATGTTTATAAGCTTGTAACCTATACCAAAGGAAGCAAATGTCAGCAGAAGAAGATCACGGTAAACACGAACAAAAGCCTTCGTGAAATCGAAGTCAACGGTGTAAATTGCAAAACCGCTTTCTGTAGATTGTAGCACATGATTAAATAAAGAGAGCTGGCAGGTGTATCAAGATTTTTTTTCCAGGAACCAACGCTGATAAGCATTATGTAGGTAATTCTCTGTTAGGTTACGTATTATCTTATCTTTGACCAAATCTTCAAAGATCTTTGAGACTGCTGGCAATGTATATATTAGCATAAAGTCATAAAATTGACGTAGATTGGCCGTGTTTGGGTATAGGCAGAATGTTCAATTTCTTTCATAAAATAGGAAATGTTTCACTTTCAAGAGCAAGATTGAATATCTTATACAGAAGGGACGGAATAATATTATTTACATCCGCCTTCAGAACGCTGACTGGGTCGTGATCTGGTCCAGGACTGTAAGATTGGTGAAAACGCCGAATGGTTACGGACACGTCCCACACAGTAAAAAATTCGGTTTTGAGGACGTTAATGGTCAAACCCGGAGGTTAGGAATGAGAGCGACAGAATGCTCACTCAAAGTTATAGACAGGAAAACATAGCTATCAGCTGTCAACTTAGCATCAGCGATAGAAAAGGAGCGACAGGACCACTCTAATGGGCGTTATCAACGAGGCTAGTCACCGCAACTGCCAAATCAAAAAAGTACAAAAGGCATTCCACCCCGTTCGTTAAACGCACGATTTTAAAAGACAACTGAACCGAAAAAATGGGTCTGCAGAATATATGTTGCATTAACTCAAACGAAGAATTTCAGGAAAGCGGGACGAAATAAGGTTAATAATCTGCAAATAGCGGAAGGAGTATGAGTCTGTAATTATAGAACAGGCCACCGATAAGCCGAAAGTACGTTTTAGCTTCATCAATATTCGTTTAAAGAAGAAGGAGATGGGCAGTTTTTATAGCTGAAAACAACGATGACATTAATGACAATCAAGATACGGCAGAACACCTTAGTCGATTTTTTGCATCTGTCTTTACAGATGAATCAGACTTTTACCCAAACAGACATTCCTAAAAGTAGTAACGACGCAGTCACTCAGGTACTCGAATACACAGAAAAACATATGAAGAAGGAGCTTCTTGCACTTAAAAAATTGAAGTCGACGGGTCTTGATCAAATACTAGCAAACGTACTGAAGGCGTTTGCTAGCGAACTCTCTAAACCACTCTCGTGCATTTTCCAGTAGTCCTTCGAACGAGGTGTCCTCCCCTCTGATTATAAATCAGCACATATATATACCATGTTCAAATGGTGCATCCAAAACCAGCGCTTAAAATTATCGACTGGTGAGCCTTACATACATTTGTTACATAGCGATTGAAATGATCATCAAAAAAGCCAGCATGAAGTGTCTCGATGAAAAAATGTCGCTGAGTGTGCTCAACATGGATTTCGATGAAATTACTTTTGATTGACCAATATGGTCTTTTCAATGGAACAGTGGTCCAGGTCATAAGATGAGGACACCAGCGTTGATGTAGTCTAAATAGACTTCAAAAAGGCTTTGATAGTATTATCACCGCAGCTTACGCTACAAAGTCCAAGAATCCGTATAAGGGGGTTTTTTCTCAATTGGATTGAAAACATCTTGATAGGCCGATCATAGTCGGTGTGCATTGATAATGCGAAATCAATTTCCGTGCCGGTCGCGGGTGGTGTACCTCAGGGCTCCGTTCTTGGACCATTACTTTTCTAAATCTATGTCAATGATTGTATGAATGGATTAAACAGCATCGGAGTCATGTTCGCAGACGACATAAAGATATGACAACCAATCCGATGGAGTACTGATTAACAGAATTTACAGGAAGTACTCAACTGCCTATCTGCATGGTCCAAAAAATGGCAGATGAAGTTCAACTTTGAGAAATGTGTCGCACTGCGGCTCAAAACAAAGAAAGCAATCGTGATGGGTGACTCCCATCAATACTTCCTTGACGAAATGTGCCTGGCAAATGTATCCGAACAAAAGGATTTGGGAATCACCACCTTGTCTTCCCCAAGCCCTCCGCTCAATATGTTTGAGTGGCCATAAAGGCGTCAAAGGTCCTGTTTGCCATTAAAGAACTATCGAAGACATCGATCATGAAATATTTGGAAAAAATATATGGGACCTTTATTCGTTCACACGTGGAATATTGCGTTCAGGCGTGGCGACCATGGCTGAATGAACGTGCCTAGATCCCAGTGTAACAAACTTACTACTTAAAGTAACCTATTATTTTAACTGCAATATCTTTGAATGTGTCTTATCCCACCCGGATGTTCGTCGTTTTACGTTTTCGTAGAAAATTGTGGGTTCCTGGGACGTTCGCCCAGACGACGTCTTACGGGCGGAAACAAGAGATGTATACAAACATAAACTGGATTTATGTTCACTTAAAAACTGCAGTTCACTCTACAGGAAGGCACTATTTTATCATAGCAATGTTGTGCATATACATGGAGATAATGGTGGTTAACTACGCCTAGATCCCACTGTAAGAAAACTTTTCAATTCTATGAAAATATGTTACTAACTACTATATAGTAACATATGTATTGTAAATAAGATATATTCGGTGTGCCATACCCATCGATTTATTTATTCGATTTTCCTTATCCATCGTGGATGTTTGTCACCTTTCGTTTTCGCAGAGAGTTTACAGTGCCGGGATTAAACTCCCAGATGACATCATACGGGCCGACATGACCGCCACACTCTAACATAAACCGTATTTTTATTTGCTTGACAATTACCGTTCGTTTTAACATGAAGGAATGGCTAAATTATACAAAAGCTTTGCATATACATACAGCTAACGGTGAAATCTAATATTTGACATAGGTCATCATCGAACCTTTAGGATGACTCTGCCAAGATTCGACTGTTAAAAACAATTTTCTTTCTACTTGACTATGTTATTCACTTCTTTGCAATTACGTGTATTTCGGCTGCAATTTTGCAGTAAAGGTTTTAGTATTAATAGGTTCTTCACAGCCAATGCATATTACCCTTTAATTAAACTGAACTAATTATGTTTGATCCTTGGGATGGAAAATGAACTAACTGGTCGAAAATGCCTCAGGTCGATGGCCTCAGGTAGGTTTTGGATATTTGCAGGACCGGAAGGTGGAAACCAATGAACTTCAGGAGGATTGAAGTCACCTGCAATCAGGCAGTAATTCAGATTAAAGTCAGTGTTGGCGTAAAATTTCTGCGAGAAACAAAGATGTAAATCCTCGCTGGCATTAAGTGGGTGATAGACACAACCAAGGAGTAAAGAGAAGTTATCTTTTAGGACAACTCGGAGCCAACAGCTGTTTTCTACCGCGGTAAATTTTCGATGGTCCAATGGCAGAAATGTAAGCGGTTGCTTAACATTGACACAGCTGCCTCCACCACGGCACTCGTATCGATCATTCTGAATGTAATTTAGCCTAGAATAGAGAGTATGGACTAGGATACACATGTTTCTTTCCATGTTTCTGTAACTATTACAATGTCGCTCGGTGGATTAAAAACAAGAGTCTGGAGCAAAAGTAACTTTTTGAGAAGAGATCTGGCATTAAGGAGGATTATTTCAAGCGGGCATGTTTTCGGTTTCTGAAACGGGACAGAAGCGTTTTCAGAGTGACTGCCTTCGACCAAAGAAAGTATTTTTTCACGTTAACTTTCTGTCCGTCCCTTATTTGAATATGTGCCACGCTATCGGCCCGTCGTGTTTGCAGTTCAATTATAAATATTCACATTTGTTTTCGCTCATTCAGCCTGTATTTTGCTTGAAAAACACTTCGGAATGCGGACCCCGTACGGTTGATTTTCTCTGTAGCAGGAGCTGTGCCTGTGCTTTTTTTTCCAAGATGATGTCAAGAGGTTTTGGTCAAGGATTTGGATCGGGTGTTGACAAAGCCTTCACTATTCTATATTCTTTGAGAATCTTTATGAACAGGGCGTCCGTTAGCGAAGATTTGCATATAATTGCAGGAATTCCAACTCATGTTTTACTCGCTATTTCGGAATTAAAGACGCTGACTCTATGACCACTTTTAATGATAACATTATGTTTTCGAACTTATCAAACACCCGTTTGCAACTCAGGTATTTCAACTGAGTGAGAACTTGTAACCAGTTCATTTGGTTTGGTAGGTCCCGGTGAACCGGATGTTGGGCAGGCTGGAACCAAATCAATTAATGACTTGGTATTCGCAGACCTTTTCCTCTTTGGCATTACAGACTCACGAACCTCTTCAAAATCGCATGTTGGTGTAATGTCCAGCAGTGATTTAGTGCTTGATTTTAAGACCAGATTATTGGAAATGCTGCCTGAGCTTAGTGATGATGGTGTGGAGCAAGGACTAGATGGGGCACCCTTTTGAACAAGCGAACTGTCCTCTGGTTTACTGTGTTCGGTAAACGCGATGACTTTTATGTGAGAATTAGGAAAGGTTCAATAGGCTATACATGCATACGAATTTTGGCTTTACGGTGGGATTTTTATGGACAGGAGGTTTTTTACAGGTGGGCAAGAAAAAGATTTTGTTTAAGTTATGTATTTCTTGCCTTTGGTTGTCTACATCCTGCTCCATCCCTAAGAATTTATGAATAAGGCTCAAACAAGCCATACAAGCTTCATCTTCGTAAGCTACATTAACTGAGCTCACTAGACGTTTGCTCTGTTAAGCAGGAGGTGAAAAATTAGCTGAATAATGATTATTGCAACTACAGTCTGCTAGTCTATAAATTTGTTGACCAAAATCCACTGCCAGTATGGTCGAATGGTAAGAGGCGTCGACAGACGATCCTACGTGATTTTGCTGTGCACGTGCGATACTGGGCCGTCGATAAATTTTTCGTGGCAATTAACATCAGGGACCTGCGTGTTTCATACATTTGCGAATACAAATCAAATGCAATTGATGTTAAACTCGTCACAAAATTAACAAAGTGTCAGTTAGGATATTCAACAATAAACAATAAGAAAAAATAGTACTCAGATTTTGCTTTCAGCCCATTCCGCGATTTTAGGCAGATGCAGGGAGAACACATTGGGGATGAGTTTCAGAAATAAGCAAAGATCGAGGCTTGCAGTCCCAGTTGAGTTCAATCCTGCGGCAGGGAAGAATCCTCAGTAGTAGAATATTTGTTTTTTTCAAGCCTTAGAATCCTTACATCCAAGTCGCCATTTACAAACGCAGTGGAATAAAAAAAGACAAATTTTAACAATTTCACTGCAGCATGTCATCTACACTGAGGTAGAGACTAAAAACTCGTAGGTTTGAGGGACTTGAAACCAATTTGAACGACGTCAAAAAATTAATTGGACACACAGCAAGCAGAAACACGAAGTCTGTAACATAAAATATAGGATTTCGCACCCATACAATAAATATATCTAATGGCTTGCATAATTTTTTTCATTTGCTGACGGAGATTAAAGTTTTCCATAAAGGCAAAGTGATTAATATGTTTAGAAGACGTTTTTCCGGCTCACATAAAGCTACAATAAATAAAAAATAAAAAGATAAAATCAGCCTGATGTACATTTAATGTCTCATGGCGTAGATAAGGATGCTTGAGCAACGTTTGTGCTGAAGACATTTATCTTTAGCTTTTATTGTCCGTATTAACGAACTGAAATATCGGAAACTGATACATGATGAGAGGAAACATAGAACATTTTAATCTCAGGGGTTAATTAATCAAAAACTAACATTATGTGTCATTGCTCCTGCGATTACAAAGTATAAAAAGCTAGTAAACAACATGACATGCAGCCACACACCATAACACCACCGTTACCTTTAAGTGTAGACCTAATTGTTAATTAAATTTTTTTGATTTCTTAGAAGTATGTTTTCCATAACAATGTACTCCAAAACAAATTTATAGTCTTTAATAAAATCCAGGTTTACCAAAACTACAAATTTGGCTCAGGTAGGCACATATGTTATAGTATTCATACGAAAGAAAACTATGTGAATTGCAACTTTTAAGAGGAACCGACCTCCGATAGTGTGGATATTCAAAACTTTTGGTGGAACGTCAATCTGTTGAATATTAGTGGACACTAGCTGATGTGTAATCGGCATAAGCATACGTCGCATAAGTGACACAATTTTGCAGGTGAAAAACCATTTCATTTGACCTTTAATCAGTATCAGTATCAGTATATTTGAGGGAGATTAAGGTGAGCCACCTTTGAATTCCCTATTTGTAAATGCCAGTTGTGGCATCAAAAATAGTATCTCGATAGGTTGGCGAGGCCAACATAGTGGAACATAGTTGAAAAAGAGCAGACAGTGAAAAAATAACTTCCGGTGATATAAAGGAGAAAAAACTGTTGCCCTTGGGAGGGGGTCCAACGGGGGGCATTTCGGAGGTCACATGAATCAACCAGATTCTCCCTTGCTGATTGCAGAGTCCGTTGAGGGATTTCAAAGGCGGAAATATATGTCCAGATCATCCTCGGTCCATTGCGGTTTGAACCAAGGGAGAACGATCATACACCTCATGGACGACGGTCGCCAGGTCCAGCTGATGCGAATACTTACGGTGTCACCAAGGTGTGCAAATAAGTTAAGCAGCGAAGACCTCGAGGACCCCAGCATGGGAATAATGGGAGAATGCAAGCCCTCGAACGAAAATAGCAAACATAAAGAAATGTTACTCAAATATAGCTAGTAGTATCATAAATGCCTTATTTAATGGCCTCACTGTTGCACATTTCTGTTAGTGTTGTAGCTCGCACCATTATATCGATCTAACTTTCGCTTAAAAACCTCCAAGGATACCGACATAACGACATCCAGAGGAAGACTATTCCAAGCTTCGACTACTCTTTTGGAGAAGAACTACTTCCGAGTGTCTAGCCTTGCTCCAGTAACACGTAATTTGAGAGGATGACCTCTCAAGTTCGTTGTTTTTGCTAACTCGAAGAAATCCTGGGACGAGACAACAGTCCTGGACGCGAAGTATGCGGAATGTTAGTATCAGGTCCTCCCCGAAGCTGTCTATAGTGCAAGGGAAAGAGATTGAGACTCGACAGCCCTGTTTCATAAGGCTGTGAGCCATGTCCAAGGACAAGTTTTGTTGCTCGCCTTTGGACCTTTTCGAGGATGTTGATGTCCTTCGCCGTCCAGGGTCTCCAAGCTTGGATAGCAGACTCCAACTGTGGCCGCACGAATGTTCCGAAGACCTTAGCGAAGCAGTCGGTAGTGAAGGCTGCAAAAGCTCGTTTAACGAGGTACAGAATCGACATGGCTGCCTTCGCTACCTTTGCGCAATGTAGGGAGGGTTTAAGCGAGGGCGTGATCCAGACTCCAAGGTCCTTTTGGACATCCACTTCTTTCAGTGGAAGGCCTTTCAGACTGTAAAGCGTACGGTTCGAAGGATTGCTGTTCCCGACTCGTATGATGTTGCACTTGCTCTCATTGAACGGCAAGAGCCATTCATTTGACCATTTCTGGAGTCGATTTAAGTTTACTGCAAGTTCTCTTCATCAACTGAAGTTTGAATGACGCGCCAAAGTTTGAGATCATCGGTAAACATGGCAATATCGCAGTCCAGTTCGTTGGCACAATCGTTGATGTAGACAATGAACAAAATAGGGCCGAGAACAGAGCCTTGGGGAACACAACTCTCAACCTCAACTTTAGTCGACTGTTTGTCGCTGATATGGACAGTTTGTGAGCGGCCAGATAAGAAGTTTTCTATCCATGTCAGAAGTCTTCCTCTTACGCCTATGTGGTTGAGTTTATAAAGAAGGCGGTGGTGCGGCACGCTATCAAAAGCCTCCTTGAAGGCTATATAGACTGCGTGCACCGTATTTTCACTATCGACCGCTTCAGTCCAACGTTCTATACAGTAGAGCAAATTTGTGACGCAGGATCTACCTCTACGGAAACCGTGCTGAGCTTCGGATAGCAGATTGTTATGTTCGAAGAACTGCATAAGTTGTTGCTTAATTATTTTTTCCATGATTTTGCAGCAAACTGAAGTTAGGCTGACCGGTCGATAATTGTTTGCAGAGACCAGGCTTCCGCCCTTATAAAGCGGCGTAATCCATGCGGATTTCCAGTCGGCTGGTAGACTTCCGGTCTGGAAGGATGTTTGGAAAAGCTTAGAGAGTGGTTTTGCCAACTCTCTTGTGAGCTTTTTCAACAGCATGGCAGGTACTTCATCGGGACACGGATACTAAGATTCCTTAAACCCCAAAAGTTCCTTGCGGACAAGAGTCTCGGTGAAATTAGCAGTCTCGACTATTGTATTCACTTCGAAGGCATCGGTAAGGTGATCGTTTATTGTTTCCTTTGTGAAAACTGACTGGAAAAATTCCGAAAGATGATCAGCCTTCGCACCGTCTTCAGTAAGGTCTATGCCCACGGCGGTCCTCAGCAGGGGTTTCAGATCCTTGTTCTGTGTTTTCTGCCTAAGGTAACCGTTAAACATTTTTGGGTTCACGGTGGCCCGGTTCAGCAGGTCCACTTCGAAAGCCTGTCTTGTTCTAAAAATATGGCCCTTGACCCGATTTCTCTGCATTGTGTACGCATTTGGAGAAGCAGGAGTTCCGTCCGTAAGCGATTTTTTCCCCCATCTCCGCTTTTTGTTAACTTCGATTTGAACCAATATTGAACGTTAACATCAAATGCCTGTAGTGCCAGTGCCAAATTATGTAGACTGATTTGTGATCAGCGTAGGCAGGAGAACTAATTGACACAAAATGACTTGATTAATCGGATATTTAAAGCATCATTTAATGTAAACTGACGGCTGACAACCGTAGGCCGTCGATGAGGAAATCGACGAACTGTGTTGGCTTGACACAGGATAATTACTACAAAATGTCGTATTGAAGACACAGCTTTGGTTTTCATTCTGATTTCACATACGCATTACCATATAATATCGAAGTCCCGATCAGAATGTCCTCTTGTTTGTTTCATGCATGTGCTCTTTTGGGTATTTTTGACAGAAAGCTGTAAGATGGATTGACTGTCTGTAATAGCAGACGCTCATGCCAAAACATCACTGATCATAAATTATCCTATTTAATTTAGCTAAGTTAATTCAAAGAAGTTGACAGTAGGCCCATGTATAGTGTTCAAGCAACTCAACATGTTTCCTTGTTTATAAGGACCCACTTAATAAAAAGGCACCCATGCTAGGGAGGCTAAGTTATCTTTTTGACAGAGTCAACCAGACCTCTTATTAAAGTTTAAGTGTTTTTTTAAAAACACAAAAAGGTATCCAAACAAATTTAGTGAAGTCATACAAATAGACCTGCTATATTCTCTTGTATGATCTCTTTGAGACCCTAACGCGAGACATCTGGAAAATATTATGTTTTTGAATAGCATGATGGCCTCTGTTGACCTGAGACACACCGGTGTCTGGTTTAATGCTCACTAAGAGAATAATTCAGAGAAAGGCTCGTGAAACAGCAGACCACCTTCAATTTGTAGAGATATGGGTGACAGATAATGTGTAGGTGTTTAATAGAGCATTATCCTTGCAATACGGCTTTCCCAAATGACCCACATTCTTAAGATGAGGGTTTAACCGACAACGCTTTGTGTTTTCGTCAGCACACTAACCTTAGCTTAAGTAAGTTTCTAACTTCAGAGGCTTTTCTTAAAGTTCAATTTCTCCATTCACTCAGTTTAAAGTTATGGAAGCCTTTTACGAAACAGCAACAATTTCCATCTATTATCAAAACACTGGTTAAAACAAATACTCGATCAATGAAAATGTATTTTTCAATTTGCATAACACATTTATTTTCCAGCAGATCTCTTTTTCGAATTTTTCCCCATAATGTTCTCAATCATGTGCTTTATTTATGTTCTTTATCGTTTGTATCCAAAGTAACGCTAATATACCTGGGTTTAGTGAAGTTTGAAATATGTAGTGTTTGTATAAGTGCCTACCTGGGAGGTTTAATATATACTGTAATAAAGCTGGATTTTAAGATTCATCACTAGAACTCGAAGGACAGTTTTCAGTAGGAACAAATCGTCATATTTTGCGTATGCAAGTTGGTCAAGGTGCCAGTAGTCCTCTTACTCTCTTTGCTTCCCAGATACTTTTTCGACAAATAATCCTGAGATTACTCTTGCAGGATTAACGCGTGCACGCAGGTTGACCTGAAAACGTCATCGTTTCACATGAGTCTTACGATACGAATTATTACTATGCAGGAAAACGTGTGATATATGAGAGAGAGAGAGTTTATGAAGCATCCATTTGTTTGGATCCTGTTTGGAAATCAAATTAAACAATAATTTGAACCAGCATTTAATGTGCTACAATTTGTCACAGTGGGTTTACATCCAAACGTTTCGCGAACGGAAAATTTTCCATTCCTATTCTGTTGAACTATATTTTGCAAGGAATGGAATATGGGGACTTCCGCCTTCCCGAGGTTGACTTGTGCACTCTTACAGGAAAATTAAGTAATATTGAATTGCGAGCCTATATTTCTTCATAAACGTAACCACAAACTCAAAACTAACCCTTTTATCCTTGAAAATAATCGCAAGGCCCCCTAGCGTAGAGGCAGTTACAATGTTTTCCTTTTGTTTAGTAAATGTGACCAAGCGCATATTCATCTGCTGTCGTGAAGTAACTTTATGCTCCTGTTGTCTGTGTAAGAAAATTAATATTATGCATTTAAGGGCATCTATACAAATCATGCATAGCCTACGGTGTTTTGAATGCTTTGCTAGCAATGAGCCAACTGTCATAAAATCGGAAATATTTCTGAGATAGTTAGAGGCCCAACGGATGTTTAGAGTCAACAACTGCCGGCAAACTGGATAATAGGTTTGTAAACTAAAATTACACGAGTGTGCCAGCAGAAGTTACTAAATCACTAGCAGTTAAGCGATGTATACGGAGAAGCAATTCATTTTCAGTAAGAATGTATTGTATCAACGCCTAAAAAGGATATTGGAAGAGCAACAAACTACATTATTTACGGCTCTGGGCTAAAGTCAAGGAAACAGCATTCAGGTTAAAGGTGAGAATTTAGGTTAAGTTAAGGATTTGGTGACAGTTTGAGATAAAAGTAATATTTGAAGTTAGGGTATTGATTCGGCAAAGTATTAGGTTTATTTTCATGTTAACTGAAGGGTGTAGTTAAGGGTAGGGATAGAGTTAAGATCAAAGCAACAGTTATGTTTACTGTTACGGAGTGCGTTTGCGTTGAGCCACGGGTGTATCATTCGTTCCGGATATTTACTGAAGGTCACCTTTTTTAGACGGATGAGGGTGGCCACACAAAACATTCCTTAGTTTTCGATTAATGTAAAAAGAACGAGCAAAGCAGATATTATTTAATTATTATTCCGTCACCAGCAAAACCGTGATCAAAATTTAAGACATTTTAAAATGCTAATAACATAATTTGGAGATTGTTTATTGCTTCATTTTTGCTTCATACATACCAACTTAGTATTTAAAAGTAGTGTTTATTAGCAGCTTTTTATATAAAGATAAACAGCAAAA
The DNA here is from genome assembly GCA_017591395.1 of Schistocephalus solidus. NCBI lineage: Eukaryota > Metazoa > Platyhelminthes > Cestoda > Diphyllobothriidea > Diphyllobothriidae > Schistocephalus > Schistocephalus solidus. Next base: position 34,288 of record WEDG01003446.1, on the reverse strand, counting down.
TTCCACATCTCGTTGGAAATTAAACCGTTTGCATATATTTGCATTTCGTCGTTCATCGAGCAATCAACCAAGTGAGAGATTTATAGAACAACTTCGATCCAAACTACCACTGGTTTAATATACAAAACCTATAAAAGACACATGCGCTCTTAAAAATTTCATTTGGTTTCTTAAAACTATCATCATTAAGTATGAACAGAAAACGATGGAATTATTTAATAAATAACCATGAATTAAAGAGAAATTTAAAATTCTTTTAACAGAACGAAGCCGACAAGGAGAATAATTTCAAGTAGGTCAAAAGGTTATGAAATTTTCAAGAATAAACCTTGCCGTCTACAGAAATATAATATGGTTTAGACATGTCCCAGATTTTCAAAGAAGGAAAAACACTCACAGTGTTACCTCGTCTTTTACCACAACTGCCATCAAAGCTTAAGATCAATCATTTCCTTTCGTGACGTCTCCTAGGGGCGGTAGATGCCCTTTCTATTGACCGTCTGTCAAATCACACTGTATATAAATAGATAATTTCTCGTTAATTCCCATCAATGAAGCCTTATCTTTGGGGACTTTGTCTGCTGTGTTATGTGCATCTGAGGCACGGCTGTCCGGGACCCAGAGGTATACATTTATGACAGGCTCTTTTTGACCCTCTATGAATGTTAGCATGCAGCCTCCCTATCTCTACTTCGCACACAGTTACATAATTCTGATTATTTAGCAAAGGCAGCGTTTCTAAAATTAAATTAAAATGTGTCCAATGAGCACTCTCTTTTTTGTCACTTTTTTCAAAAAACGGCTTGGAGGAGTTCAACTAACACGAGTTTTGAAATACCAGCAGAAAGACTATCATTATTAGGATTGCCTTTCTTATGAAATGTCAACATCAAATCTGAAATGTGCTTTCCAAAAAACTTTCTTAAGTTTGCTTATACTGCATAGATTAGACAGAAAAAAATATTATTTCTTAGACTTGGTTGATATCGCATAAAACCGCTCTTAATTTGCTATTTGACTGAAGAATGTTTAAGAAAATTTTAATTGCCAAGTCATTTTGATGTCTTTGAAGAATAAAGTTTCTAACCAAACCACTTTAAGCCAAAAGTCCAAATTGTCCAATGTGCTATGACATCCACCATAAGAGCAATTTATCCCTGCAAGATGAATACAGTTACCATGACGCGGTGGCCATATCATTAGGTAAGTCTTTCATAAAATCGTTTATTTTTTATATTGTCATTCATCGTTTTGTGAGTCACAATAAATTTTTCTAGAAAACTGTCTTTACTCACGTCCAGAAAACCTCCATTTTCTTAGGCGTTGCGCATACAGATTTTAGAATAGTGCTTTACTCTCACTAAGCGCTGATGTTAATGATAATGATGCAATACTGCTAAAGCAAATATCTGAATTAACGTTGCTGCTTATAATTAATCTCTCAAAATTCTCTAGTCTTGGTCTGATTAACTGCAAGTATTTGCCACTCATTATCTGACTCTTTGGAGGGTTGGTCACCAGGTTGGACAATGGGAGAAAAGAATAATGTTACTTTTATATTTTAAAATATAACGTACGCTTAGCTGCTATTATTAAGCTGCAGCATCACCATGAATGTTTATTTAAGTTAATAGTGTCCTCCTTAACGTCCCGAGAGTTATAGGGGCTAGATCAGCAAGGCGTGAATTTAGGGCACGGCAGGCGTTAATCGAATTGAATTCTTATTAAAAATACCGAAAGTGCGGAAAGCGTTGTGGAATGCGTAGGTGCAGGCTCAAGGTGACCTATACACTCTTGCCATGTTTGACACTCCTATCCGCTGAATCTGACCATGGTTCATAAAGTTGACATCCTCGGAATCAACGGTCGAACGGCTGTGTAACACGGTTTACCTTGTATGAATTTCACACGTCATCCCACCGCGAACAGACAAAGTGGAAGTCGCCAGGACGAGATACCAAAGAGCAACACTGCACACTCCAACGACAGATGGTCGAACATTTAGTGGCGAGCTGCTAGGTTTCTTTCCCTTTTAAGTTACATCTAACCACATTTATCGGCAATATCATGTAAATAGGCCTGTTTAATTAAGCATTCGTGTGAAGCAAATGCGAACTGCCAACAGGTCTGAGTGGTTCATCTCAAACGGGATGGTACTCGAAAAGGAATGGGCAAAAGTTGTCGCACATATGCTTTCTGAGTTAACTTATGACCAGTCTTGCCTAAAACAGCCTTTCAATTTACAAACAACATGATGTGCGATTCATTGGTTAGACATTGAAATCCACAAATTTGCCAGCAACATGCCAGCTGCCGCACAGTGGCTAGGGATATAGTGCAGCAGCTAACGCACTATCTGTCTTCTCTCTCAATTACATTCACACACCTAAGTCCGTTTTCAAGACGCAGTCGAGAAGACCAGTGACAATATGGCGCCCTGGGATGCAATACTAAATAGTTTGCCTACACACGACCCTCATGACTCTTCCACGCAGAAATGATCGGGTTTTTACAGTAATTAGAATCATTTGGCTGCTAATCCATTTAAAATATCATTTCATAAATCGCAAATGAAGAGGGTGTCATTGCAGCCATAGTTAGTTTTCGTAATTCCATCTGGTAAATTGACATACGCTATTTCCAGTTTTGCCATATAACACAGCATTGTGTGGTAAATGTTAGAGGTGGTGAGCGTGAGAACTTCGATAGTCAAGCAGTGAGGCAAAACCCGAGGAGACAAGCAAGCATTAGTATGCAGAAGCTAGTAAAATCCTTAGTAATGCGTTGCAGCAAAGCCATTGAGAAATAAAATAACAAAAGGGTTTAGACACAGTAGACAACAGGACACAGGAACAAGAACCCCGCCCCGCATTTCAGGGATATTTTGCAAATATTAAGGTAAGGGTCAGTTATTTCCTTCGGCTTAATGTTCAGGCTAGGGTGTGGATTATATTTAGGGTTCTGTCTCAATAACAATATTGCACATTGTGCAAATATTATAATTTATTTATTATGGTAAGGGTCAGTGTTATCGGTTGGACATATTTCCGGGCTAGGTTGTGAATGATATTTTGGGTGTTGTCTCAATAATATTAAACAAAAAATGTGCTCATTTCCACCATTTTACAGGGGACTGAGTCTTTTCTCCTGGTTTAAGACTTAAAATTTTTAGGAACTTGACAAAGCCAGGTACTCCGAAAATGCATTTAAAGACTGTTAATTGTAATATTTTTCAAGGTCAAGCACGTTTTGGTCAATTTTTTTTGTGTCAAAGGCAGAAGGCGAGACTTTAAACCTGCAAACTGGAGTTTCAAATATCGATAAAATGTGCTGATAAGCTCAACATTTTCGAAATTTCCAGCAGGGGTTAACTGTTTCAGCAAACTTACCACATGTTTGACGTAGACATGGGGAATGGGCATTGAAAATTAAATTTATAAAAACATTATTTATCCCCAAAGAGCAAACAACACCAAGAAAGACAAAGTAGATTGGAATGAGAATTTTATGGCTTAATGGTGACGATCAGCAGTCATATCCAATTCCAGGTATATTTAACACCTGATACTGAAATCCACAACCTTCCTATTAGAAGTTGAATGTTCTCACTACTGTGCCATATGCTCATTTTCAGGTCGGTTTGGATCTGAAATATTAAAGATAAGGAATGGGATCTCAGCGATCGGTTACGGAACTCAATCGTACCGCTGTGCTATTGCGTTTAATCTTGTGCCCCGTCAGCAGAGGCTTAGTGGCTTTTATATTTTATACAGAAAGACAATTCCGACAACGAAAAGATAAGCTTGAAGGGTCATTTCGGGCTAAGAAGTCATCAGCATCCAGCTTTAACATGCAATTGCGGTCAAATAGCTTCAAAATCGCTAAATTTAATGAAAGTTTATAAAAAACTTCAAATGAGAGAATGCAATGGCTTACTTAATTTATTTGTATCATTTCGCTTATTGCGGTTGTAGAACTCACACTTACCGAGCAACGAGGGCAAAATATATTGAAGGCAGTTCTTGGCATGCTTAACCATTTTTTCTCTAAACGGCGGTTATTCTCTGGTAACCTATCCATCAATGTGACAAAGCTCCAAATATCTTCCTCGTTGTGCTCTTCGAAATTTGAAATAAATTCTTCGAAAGTGCATTATGACTGCTCAATGGTCCTCCCTTCTATTGATATAAGGGTGTGTTTGGTAAGTAACCTCTTCTTATTTGCAGTATTTGGCTTTCAAATGGAACGTTTTCGTGGCCATCCGAAAGCTTTGTCACCAGCTGCATAACAAGACCAAGTTACGTGATTTAAAATTCGCATCAGGCTAAATATATCTCAATCAATAGATCTTACATTACCTTTCAAAGCGAACATGTCAATAAGTGGAAGTCGCTTTGCAACTGCATATTAATGTTTAATTAACGGTCGCTGATCATCAGGGGTGATTGACCGCTGTTGAGATAAGTTGATGATGGCCAGAATTCGTGTCGTTAATCGCAAAGTGTTAATCGACTGGGTTAGTCGTTCAAATGATAATTGCTCGGCCATCTGGTTCACTGGCATTGGCGTTGGAAATCGTATTCGCCTGCGCGCTCACCGAGAGTTCAATGACTTAAGCCAGCACCGCAAATATGTTGGGACTGTTACTGCACTTGTTACTAAACAGACTGCAAATAAATCATGACTCAAACAGCTCTCGACTCACGCGATCATAACCTCTCCCGAAACCTTTCGATCTTATCGAACGTTATCATGATAATCTAGGGGCTTGTGCAATTTATTCTCTCGTCTCGTTTGTGTAGGCACTAGCTGACGAAGCTGCGCGGATAGCAATGTTATCTGAAAAGGTGTCGAAAATCATTAAGTTCAGCATGCATACCTTCTGTTTCACGGCAGTCTGATTGAACACGCCGATAAAGCACGCCTTGGCAACTGCGTCTGTGGCTGCTTAAATTGATTATTGTTAAAGTTCAGTACTTGGGGCGAATACGTCGCTTTTTTGGACACACATTGTTCTTAAGGCTACCAAAATCTTTGCGGCAAACGAGGGCATCCATCAATACCAGCTGATTGTTCTCTTCCTCTTCTATCGTAAATCCCGAAATATGGTGTTGATATTCTGTTTGAAAGTTAGCATCTGATCATGTTTAATGGCGACGAAGATCTAACAATAAATCCCTTTCGGTTGATATTCTCTCAAATATATATTTGATGTTTTATTTGCTTTTATTTACAATTTAATTAATGTAAACTCTGCAGAGGAGCAATGCAATGCCTAGGATGTTGAAAACATCCTGCGAAACCGCGTCACTCAAGCATTTCAAAATTCGCGCAAAGGTAAATGGAACGATTTCGAACCACAAGGAAGTGATTTCAATAACTTCACTTACATGCACCTCGCTCTCCGGTCTTCCTATTAAATTTAACTTTGGTAAAACTACGTCAAAGGTGATTTACCCTGATAGTTTGCTTTGCGATGTCGTGAGACCGCATTTGCCTCTGAATACGCAAATGCGTCTTTGAGGCCCTAGAACTCTCTTCATGTTCAACAGGCAATTTATGGTCAGAGGGTTTGTGTGCTTTTTGTATAATAAACTATCCAAACTGGGATTTTCGCTCAACCGACAATTCAGCCTTTTCTTTCATATTTCAGACTCTCCTTATAATATCACATTATTTTAATTAACGATTTCCTTTTACCTTGACAAAAACTGCAGTGGATATGCGGTGTAGCTTAAATAGTCAGGGTACTTTTTTGCGTGCAACCACAGTAGGAAGGTTAGCAACTCCGGTAACCGTCTTTAAGCCAAACACCTTTACTTATGTACGGCTAGGTTTATTTTCTAAGGATACAAATGGAATTTCTAAGATATTTCCAGAACATCAAAATGTCGGACATACTTGTGGAGGTGGATCAAGCAATGCACATAACTGTTAATATAAGCGGCAAGTCCGAAACAAAGGAATTTTCCAGAAGACGGCAAACAACCAACCAATAATTTTGTGCACCGTTAGGTCCAAAATGAAATCCAAGTGTTGCCATTAATTTAAGTAAGCTGTAAGCTAGCAAAACGGAGCCAGTGGGCACAAACTTGAGTGAACTCAGCAGTCTCCTTATATTTAAGGAAGTCAAGAGGTGTGCAGGTGCGAAAATATTCCGCTGGCAAACGAGGTTAATGCAGCAAATTAAGAACGTTAAGTAAGCTTTTCTAGATTAAATAAGGCATTCGTCTCCAGAAGGTAAAGATCAGTTGTGCGATATGTATTCAGTTAGTAGTCTTGGCAGTTAACTGTAAACGTAGGTATGGTATAGTTCATCCAATGCGTGGTAAAAATATGATCATACTGCGTTTTCATGTAAGCACATTTAGACTGCTTTATTGCAAAAAAATAATCTAGAATGCCTGTTTAGAGTCCTTTGTTAATTTTAATAATCTCTCTGGATCTAGCAAGGGGAAAAAATTACATTCGTGATGCGTACGGCTGTTTGGGTTGTCGGAAATCGGGATCATTCTTGAGAAACCAAACTGCCACTGAAAACTTGCATAGTTGACGCGACTGTGAACAGTTGGTTGCCATCTTTATTTATTTTAATGAAATTTAGATTTAATATCAGAAAAGATCACCTGGAAGCGCAGTTCTCACCGTCAGCTACAGACATACCGCATGAGGGGTTAAGATGAGTTAGCACAATTCTCACTGAAATGAGACATGCCAAAGGCAAAATACCACAAAATCTATCATTTAAGTGGAGGTCTTCGGTGAATTTGTAAACTCTTACTTTTGAAATTAGTTTTAATTGAGAAATGGTAGTAATTGTGTGTTCAATAAATAGATTACACTTATTTTAAAATTCCCGGTTAACGTACGGCAGATTGCATTCACATAAAGAACAAATTAATTTTCGTGCGAGCAGAAAAAGTCAATAGAGGCTGGTTATGTTTTGCATCAAGGGTGGTCATAATTATTCAATCATGAGCGAATTAGAAGCAAAGTCTCTTTGAAGTTTACACAGCGAAAAAGTTATCTTTGTAATCGGTGAAAGCGCAAATGATTAGGGCTTGTAAGTGTATGACGTTCTTGACAAGTCGCATTTTTGTCTTCCAATGCAAAAGCTCATTTGATAAATAAAACACACGACAAATTGTTCAATAGAAAGCAAATAAGTAGAAAAGTCACTTTGAAGTGTAAACACAGAAAAGAGCCGTCTGTGTAACTGGTGAAACCACAAATTCTCGCTGCTTGTGAGTCAACGACGTTCTTGTGAATTCACCTTTTAAGTGTTCCAATGCTGAAGCTTATTGGGTAAATGAAATGCACGACAAGTTGTATTCTTTCCACTTAGCAAAGCGCAGGAGGGTTAATTAAAACGCATAGTATTGCATTCAAATGAATGGCATAGGAGTAAATTAAAGCACGCAAACCTTTTAATCATAGTAGAAACTAATGGCAACCAAACCAGTTACCCAGGTCGGCAAACCTTCCCAACAATAACCCCAGGTATTTACAATAACCGCCCAGTTAATCCTCCCCCCATATGGGGCATAACCTCTTCAACCAACCCATTCTCTCTAACACCTGCACACAACCCATACACTTTAACCCATGTACTCAAATACAACCACACACTCAAAAAATACACTCTTACCCATTCACTCATTTCTCACCATACACATCACCATACCTTCCAACAGTTACACACTTCCCTTCTTTTAGCCATCGCACAGTCAAACCAGTTTTAGAAATCAGTTTTTTCACAACAGCTAGCCTCTTTCCTATCCGACATCCTAAGTATCGCCCTTATTAATGCGAGATCGAAAGTACATAAAATACCACCACTTAGGACATACGTTGAAGCCTATAATCCCGATATAGTTTGTTTAACGGAAACATGGATAAATAATTTAACATCGAACGCTTCGCTATTTGTCCCAAACTAGAATTTCCAGCGACAAGACCGCATTAATAAATGAGGCGGTGGCTGTATGATATACGTCAAATCTACCATTGAACAAAGTGGTTTCGATGTTTTACACGACACTTTCCCTGGCGAAGCATGCTTTGTCACAGTAAAATCCCTGTCACACAAAAATATACTTATCGGATGTCTCTACACTCCTCCAGAATGTAGTAATGATGACACTGGCCTAACCAATCTAACAGACACCATATCAGATATTCAAATTGCATATAAAATAATTGCAGGTGATCTTAACCGTCCTGAAATAAACTGGACTAAACTATCAGCTCCCACCAGACATGATGAACTGCTATCATCAATTGTGTTCCATAATTGGACACAAATAATTAATAAACCGACCCGAGGGAACAACACACAAGACATTAATCTCACAAATTATATCTGGCTCCTAAATACGCATAAAGACAGCATAACCATTGAAAGTGATCATAAGGCAATAATAACAATGCTCCTTCTAAACACAAAAGAAAGATAAGATTCTAATTTCATTTACATAAATCCAAAAAAACTCGACATTGACTATATGAAATGCTATGAAAGGTAACTAGACTGGAGTTCATATCTTTTAACGACATCCGCGATGGAAGCTGTAAACCTTTTATACTCTACCCTTTTTATAATTCGAGATACCTTAATAGATTAGAGATTACCGTATAAGTCACAAATTCCTAACTTTCTTTCAGAGAGACTTTAAACTAAAGAAACATCTTCATGATCACACAGTAAGTTATTTATGCACACTCAGACGAATTAGAAAAATTCATGATCTAGTTGAAAAAATGAAGGAAACCAAAAACATAGCAGCAGAACGCCGGGCCATAGAGTCCTCCGTAAAAACAGCCCAGATCTTTCGAAAACAAATGAATACTAATCGAAAACCAGGTTTCCAACTCATTATTAATGACGCAGGAAAGTAATAACGGACGATAAACAAAAAGCAAATTTATTCAATAAGTACTTCTCAAACAACTTTTCAGTTGAGGAGGAGCCGATACACCAACCAAAATACATGACTGCATTTACCCTAAATGAGATCTGTTTTAGCGAAGATACCGTCAAAAAAACCTACCAGACAACGGTCTAATTCCACCTCTTATGGAACGGATAAAAATCCCACCTTGCATACTGAAGCATATGATATATGCTCGAATACTGCTGTCTTGGCTATTCTCCTTACTCCAATGAAATGGTACGCATCCAGAAATCTGGAAAAAAAGTCTAGCATTACACCAATCTTTAAAAACGGGAACCGATCTGATACACAAAGCTATCTTGGTGTTCACCAAACAGCGGTTATAACAAAAATTCTCGAAAAATTATTTCGAACCAAATGCTAAATTATCTAACAAACGCTTACCTCACACCTTCCTCTTAATACGCTTTCTTACATAAAAAGTTATGTCAGTCCTGCCATCTCACCTTCTTTGAATTCGTTTCAAGTAACAAAGATGACAAAAACACGGTTGCTTCGATATACTTTGACCCAAAAAATGCGTTTGATAAAGTTTCCCATCAAAGGCTTCTAGTGAAGCTAATTAAACAACTAAGCGAATGGAGTACTCTATGGCAAATGCCATTCTCTCAAGTAAATGTCATCTCCTGATTTTTTGGTCACAAAAAATTCCACTCATAATTTTCAATAATCAGGAAATAACCGAGACATCAATAAAATACTTAGGTCATAGCTATACAAATGCTCTTGATTTATCTCCTTACGTAAACCAAATATCACCCAAAGCTACAAGACTATGCGGATTCATTTGTAAAATTTTCTCCTCACCTGCCCTAAAGACACGACTATATAAAATGTACGTTTTACCTCTCCTGGATTACTGCTTAATTTTCTTTGGCCAAATAGCATCAGATGGCCGAAAGAAACTAGAAGCCATTCAAAGATGCTTTACCAGATCCTTATCCAAATGTCATGGCATTCAAGGCTCATACATGGAACATTACAATAGATATGGTCTTCAAACCGTCTGGATAAGACGACTCAAAAATAGTCTCACTTTTCTATTCAAAATCACACACGATCAAGATATTATCAGAATGCATGTACTAATAAAATCAAAACGGCCCCTGAAAACACTAAAAATTATGAAAATATTAAAAAAATACTTTAATTAAAAAAGGCCCAACAATCCAAATTCTGTTCCATAAGATACGTGACAATATGGAATGCACTACCAAGTTCTATCAGAAATAGTCGAAACCATACGAGGAATTTAAAGAGAACACTGCCTTAATTCTAAGCTGCCTTACGGCTGCTGGCGGAGACTTGAGTTAGCCCCAAGGCACAACGGCACAGAGTGATCCTGTAACTGGTGGTGACGCCCATCTATCATTTTATTATTCCCGAGCAGAGCAGACAAGCGAGCTCGTGACGTAGTGGGTGAAGCGTTCGTTCAAATGCAAAGGTCGCGGGTTCGAATCCCAGGTGTTCCACACTTGGGATTGGGTATGACTGGCTGATGACGGCTTATAAGCCAGAAATGGCCATTCCGGTCTCCCTTGTCTTTGTCGGTTCCACATTATTAACATATGATACACGTCGCTATGCGACTGCCTGTGAGTACTCTAGTCTGAGTTCCAGGGCACAACGGAACATAAATGTTCCTTAAGCAGATCGGTGAGCCACACACTATCATCATATTCCCGATCGCCACCGACAAAAGCAACGAGCCTGTGGCTCAATGGTAGAGCGTTCGACTCAAATACCAAAGGTCGCGGGTTCGAATCCCAGGTGTTCCACACTTGGGATTGGGTATGACTGGCTGATGACGGCTAATAAGCCAGAAATGGCCATTCCGGTCTCCCTTGTCTTTGTCGGTTCCACATTATTAACATATGCTACACGTCGCTATGCGACTGCCTGTGAGTACTCTAGTCTGAGTTCAGGGGCACAACGGAACATAAATGTTCCTTAAGCAGATCGGTGAGCCACACTATCATCATATTCCCGATCGCCACCGACAAAAGCAACGAGCCCTGTGGCTCAATGGTAGAGCGTTCCATTCAAATACCAAAGGTCGCGGGTTCGAATCCCAGGTGTTCCACACTTGGGATTGGGTATGACTGGCTGATGACGGCTAATAAGCCAGAAATGGCCATTCCGGTCTCCCTTGTCTTTGTCGGTTCCACATTATTAACATATGCTACACGTCGCTATGCGACTGCCTGTGAAAGTACTCTAGTCTGAGTTCAGGGCACAACGGAACATAAATGTTCCTTAAGCAGATCGGTGAGCCACACACTATCATCATATTCCCGATCGCAACCGACAAAACAACGAGCCTGTGGCTCAATGGTAGAGCGTTCGACTCAAATACCAAAGGTCGCGGGTTCGAATCCCAGGTGTTCCACACTTGGGATTGGGTATGACTGGCTGATGACGGCTAATAAGCCAGAAATGGCCATTCCGGTCTCCCTTGTCTTTGTCGGTTCCACATTATTAACATATGCTACACGTCGCTATGCGACTGCCTGTGAAGTACTCTAGTCTGAGTTCAGGGCACAACGGAACATAAATGTTCCTTAAGCAGATCGGTGAGCCACACACTATCATCATATTCCCGATCGCCACCGACAAAGCAACGAGCCTGTGGCTCAATGGTAGAGCGTTCGACTCAAATACCAAAGGTCGCGGGTTCGAATCCCAGGTGTTCCACACTTGGGATTGGGTATGACTGGCTGATGACGGCTAATAAGCCAGAAATGGCCATTCCGGTCTCCCTTGTCTTTGTCGGTTCCACATTATTAACATATGCTACACGTCGCTATGCGACTGCCTGTGAAGTACTCTAGTCTGAGTTCAGGGCACAACGGAACATAAATGTTCCTTAAGCAGATCGGTGAGCCACACACTATCATCATATTCCCGATCGCCACCGACAAAGCAACGAGCCTGTGGCTCAATGGTAGAAGCGTTCGACTCAAATACCAAAGGTCGCGGGTTCGAATCCCAGGTGTTCCACACTTGGGATTGGGTATGACTGGCTGATGACGGCTAATAAGCCAGAAATGGCCATTCCGGTCTCCCTTGTCTTTGTCGGTTCCACATTATTAACATATGCTACACGTCGCTATGCGACTGCCTGTGAGTACTCTAGTCTGAGTTCCAGGGCACAACGGAACATAAATGTTCCTTAAGCAGATCGGTGAGCCACACACTATCATCATATTCCCGATCGCCACCGACAAAGCAACGAGCCTGTGGCTCAATGGTAGAGCGTTCGACTCAAATACCAAAGGTCGCGGGTTCGAATCCCAGGTGTTCCACACTTGGGATTGGGTATAACTAGCTGATGACGGCTAATAAGCCAGAAATGGCCATTCCGGTCTCCCTTGTCTTTGTCGGTTCCACATTATTAACATATGCTACACGTCGCTATGCGACTGCCTATGAAATACTCTAGTCTGAGTTCAGGGCACAACGGAACATAAATGTTCCTTAAGCAGATCGGTGAGCCACACACTATCATCATATTCCCGATCGCCACCGACAAAGCAACAAGCCTGTGGCTCAATGGTAGAGCGTTCGACTCAAATACCAAAGGTCGCGGGTTCGAATCCCAGGTGTTCCACACTTGGGATTGGGTATGACTGGCTGATGACGGCTAATAAGCCAGAAATGGCCATTCCGGTCTCCCTTGTCTTTGTCGGTTCCACATTATTAACATATGCTACACGTCGCTATGCGACTGCCTGTGAAAACTCTAGTCTGAGTTCCAGGGCACAACGGAACATAAATGTTCCTTAAGCAGATCGGTGAGCCACACACTATCATCATATTCCCGATCGCCACCGACAAAGCAACGAGCCCTTGGCTCAATGGTAGAGCGTTCGACTCAAATACCAAAGGTCGCGGGTTCGAATCCCAGGTGTTCCACACTTGGGATTGGGTATGACTGGCTGATGACGGCTAATAAGCCAGAAATGGCCATTCCGGTCTCCCTTGTCTTTGTCGGTTCCACATTATTAACATATGCTACACGTCGCTATGCGACTGCCTGTGAAGTACTCTAGTCTGAGATCCAGGGCACAACGGGACATAAATGTTCCTTAAGCAGATCGGTGAGCCACACACTATCATCATATTCCCGATCGCCACCGACAAAGCAACGAGCCTGTGGCTCAATGGTAGAGCGTTCGACTCAAATACCAAAGGTCGCGGGTTCGAATCCCAGGTGTTCCACACTTGGGATTGGGTATGACTGGCTGATGACGGCTAATAAGCCAGAAATGGCCATTCCGGTCTCCCTTGTCTTTGTCGGTTCCACATTATTAACATATGCTACACGTCGCTATGCGACTGCCTGTGAAAGTACTCTAGTCTGAGTTCAGGGCACAACGGAACATAAATGTTCCTTAAGCAGATCGGTGAGCCACACACTATCATCATATTCCCGATCGCCACCGACAAAGCAACGAGCCCTGTGGCTCAATGGTAGAGCGTTCGACTCAAATACCAAAGGTCGCGGGTTCGAATCCCAGGTGTTCCACACTTGGGATTGGATATGACGGCTGATGACGGCTAATAAGCAAGAAATGGCCATTCCGGTCTCCCTTGTCTTTGTCGGTTCCACATTATTAACATATGCTACACGTCGCTATGCGACTGCCTGTGAAGTACTCTAGTCTGAGTTCAGGGCACAACGGAACATAAATGTTCCTTAAGCAGATCGGTGAGCCACACACTATCATCATATTCCCGATCGCCACCGACAAAAGCAACGAGCCCTGTGGCTCAATGGTAGAACGTTCGACTCAAATACCAAAGGTGGCGGGTTCGAATCCCAGGTGTTCCACACTTGGGATTGGGTATGACTGGCTGATGACGGCTAATAAGCCAGAAATGGCCATTCCGGTCTCCCTTGTCTTTGTCGGTTCCACATTTTAACATATGCTACACGTCGCTATGCGACTGCCTGTGAAGTACTCTAGTCTGAGTTCAGGGCACAACGGAACATAAATGTTCCTTAAGCAGATCGGTGAGCCACACACTATCATCATATTCCCGATCGCCACCGACAAAGCAACGAGCCTGTGGCTCAATGGTAGAGCGTTCGACTCAAATACCAAAGGTCGCGGGTTCGAATCCCAGGTGTTCCACACTTGGGATTGGGTATGACTGGCTGATGACGGCTAATAAGCCAGAAATGGCCATTCCGGTCTCCCTTGTCTTTGTCGGTTCCACATTATTAACATATGCTACACGTCGCTATGCGACTGCCTGTGAAAGTACTCTAGTCTGAGTTCAAGGGCACAACGGAACATAAATGTTCCTTAAGCAGATCGGTGAGCCACACACTATCATCATATTCCCGATCGCCACCGACAAAGCAACGAGCCTGTGGCTCAATGGTGAAACGTTTGACTCAAATACCAAAGGTCGCGGGTTCGAATCCCAGGTGTTTCACACTTGGGATTGGGTATGACTGGCTGATGACGGCTAATAAGCCAGAAATGGCCATTCCGGTCTCCCTTGTCTTTGTCGGTTCCACATTATTAACATATGCTACACGTCGCTATGCGACTGCCTGTGAGTACTCTAGTCTGAGTTCAGGGGCACAACGGAACATAAATGTTCCTTAAGCAGATCGGTGAGCCACACACTATCATCATATTCCCGATCGCCACCGACAAAAGCAACGAGCCCTGTGGCTCAATGGTAGAAGCGTTCGACTCAAATACCAAAGGTCGCGGGTTCGAATCCCAGGTGTTCCACACTTGGGATTGGGTATGACTGGCTGATGACGGCTAATAAGCCAGAAATGGCCATTCCGGTCTCCCTTGTCTTTGTCGGTTCCACATTATTAACATATGCTACACGTCGCTATGCGACTGCCTGTGAGTACTCTAGTCTGAGTTCAAGGGCACAACGGAACATAAATGTTCCTTAAGCAGATCGGTGAGCCACACACTATCATCATATTCCCGATCGCAACCGACAAAAGCAACGAGCCCTGTGGCTCAATGGTAGAGCGTTCGACTCAAATAATGTCTTTGCCATATCAGATTCATACGACTTGTAGTACTACTTGTTTGTAGAATGGGCATTACGTGGTTATTCCACAGTGGTTGATTGTCTTCGACCCAAATGTTCATTGAAATTTCGGGTCTGACCCTAAAAAGTCATGTCGAATCACCTGACTCCATGTCCTGCACCTAATAATTTCAGAAATTATTCACCCGATTATTCTCTGGAGTCCATATACCAGAAACCGCATAGAGAACGCTGGGGGGACCCACTGAGGGAGCCGAACCCCTCGTTGCTGTGTCACACAGCAGCAGAAACATCGGCGAAACGCACGTGTCTGGGCTTTTAGCTAGTACCTATGTCGGAAGTACGGTATAATCGTCTTTGCCATATCAGATTCATACTACTTGTAGTACTACTTGTTTTGTAGAATGGGCATTACGTGGTTATTCCACAGTGGTTGATTGTCTTCGACCCAAATGTTCATTGAAATTTCGGGTCTGACCCTAAAAGTCATGTCGAATCACCTGACTCCATGTCCTGCGCCCAATAATTTCAGAAATTATTCACCCGATATATATATATATATATATATATATATATATATATATATATATATATATATATATATATATATATATGAAAAGCGATGTTGTTCACCGATCTGGTTAAGGAACACTCATGTTTCGCTGTGCCTTGGAGCTCACTTTAGAGCCCTCGCGAATCAGTCGCATAGCGACTTAGAGATATATTTACGATATGAAAGAAAAATGCTCTCCGGTAAATCGAGTTGTACTCGTTAATTTTCAAGTTGGTGACACCAACCCGTTGTCATACGAAATGAGCAGATGAAAGTGAGGGTTGTCGAACTAGATCAGTTGCCGCGACAGAGACCGATAGTGACAAACAAACAGCTGGTGTGAGGGAGTGCTAGGGTGGAAACTTAATTGAGACATGTTTTGGGATGGGGGTAGGTCAGGAGAAAAAAATTACGTTTGCTTGTTTTGGAGGGAGTTGGACGGCGAGTAACTACGGCCGGCTAGATTATCGATCGTTGCTCCGGGTTAGATGTAGGGGTCACTGCGTCGGTTGGAGGTGTCGGAAAAATTTAATTGCGGCTCGTCATGTGAGGTGGGGGGTGGCCAAAAGGAGATTCGAAATGCAGCAAGGATTAGCAGTCGTTGCTAGAACGCGGGCGCTTATTAGTTAGTCCTGCACGTAACCCTTCGTAATGAGCGTCTAGATGGACGTGGTGGTTAATGCTGGTCGTGCTAGAGGGCCAAGCTTCGAGGAAGTCTCAAGCTTGTTTGGTGTTGGCCATAGCGATTACTTCAGTACCGTCCCAATTAAAGCGGTGTTCACACTCAAGGGAGTGCATAAACCCGAGTGATAAGGGGTCACGTTGGCGAACGGCTAGCTTATGTTCGTCGATGCGACTCCCAAGACCTCAGCCTGCATGGTCAACGTAAACAGAAGGGAAGTTGGCACACGGTATGCGGTAAATGAAATTGCTTAATTGTTCTTTGGGTATGGGGTCCTTTACTCAGCTTAGGGTTGCGCGTATGGAGGATGCAGGCTTGTGGGCGACAGAGATCCCAAAGTAACTTAATTGTCGAGAGATTGTTTCGGAAACACCTTGCATATATATACATATGTATACTGGCAAACGTACATTATTTAAAAAGGTAAGGAGGACTAGAAAGTCCATTTCTGGTATAGTAGCCGCCATCAGCCAACCATACCCAACCCACCTTTAGGGGCTTGAACTCGCGAACCAGGCAAACGTTCTAACCATGAAGTCACGGCCTTCTCCTGTCGTTTTCGACCCCCTACTTTAATTGTTTCCGTTCCCCACGTTTATCACTGACTATGCAGTCCACACGACCTCATTCTTCTGCCCACCCTACAGCAGCCATTTTTCGCGCGTCAGTTATTTCGAACTAAACCCACCAATTATTGATTTGCTGAATGAGGACAGAATAAGTCCGAAAAAGTAATCTATCAATCTAAGCGCATCCTCTTTCGTCTCTTCCCATCAGAAGTGGGCATATTGTGCTGCCGCTGACATGGGACAGGAAAAGGATCCCCTCCGCACGTAATACATATGAACTTGCGCAAAGTTCCTGGAAGAGTAAATATTTCCGTGTCCTAACCCTAACACCCAAGGTATTTCAACGCGTAGCCCTAACCTTACCTTAACCTAACCTCTAACCCCAACCTTAGCACTAAAACTAATCTCCCGGAAATTTGACGTAGTTATCTGTACTACGGGCGGTTCATGTTCCCATGTTCAGTAGGGAGACCATATAAGCTAGCCCACTAAACTACACTTCGATCTATAAGGACATATAAAGTTAATGTCAAAAATGTATACCAATTAAGTGGTAACATTTGTCAGGAGGGTAGTTTCCACAGATGACCGAAAATAAGTTCATTTAAATGCCGAAAACTTTTGTAACTGAAATATCTTGGCATTACACTGCCAGATAAGCAGTATTATAGCCCCAACCGAGTCCTATTTTCTAAACAAAACCCCTTTTAAGAATTTCGGTGAACCTACTTAATGAGATAGGCCAGCTACTGGTATGTTTCTCTCAATGTAAATTTACCTGCCAACTGCTGGATTCGTCCACTAGGCTTGACTGCCGGTTGGTGGAGGTGGCATCTATTGGAGAGTGGGGAGGCAGCGGGACACTGCGAACAGAGGCCTCAGCAGACGCCGTGCGAGGGGGCGGAACGGGTGGATCAGTCGTCCCAACAACCCCCATCAAGTTTACGGTACGATCCACCGTGAAGGTATACTCATCCACCACGGGAGAAAAACGGGCGTGAGACTCGAAGAGGTCATCGTCCCTGGAGGCGCAAAGTAAGTCGTTCTGTTGATCTCGCCCTCCACCCATGTCGCCCATCTCCTGACCGCTATCCGTCTCGGAGGCGGACTCGTTGGTCAGCTCAGTGTCTGGAGATGAGGGCGTGGTGTCAGCCTGAAATCCGTTCGAAAATCCCTTATCCTTGGCCGACTTGTGCAGTCCATTCAGTTGGTCAGTCCGTTGCGGCGGAACATTACCGAATTCGGGAAAGGTGGACAGATGAGAGCCTACTGGGGCCTGTTGAGAGAGACGGTTATTACCAGCGTTGACCGGCCAAGCACCTCCGTTGCCGCCGCCGCCGACAGTGGCCGCGGCAGAGAGCCTTGGCATGGTGAAGTTGGAAGTCTGACCACCGGGGCCCACAAAGGCGGGATTGGTACGGGGAATATTGCGGTTACGTGTGCTCGGCTGGGGCGTTCTCTGGCAACTTGACAAAACAGCGCTGCGACCCAAATTGAGGCCTGTGAGGGCTTGTTCAACCTGCTCGGTGCCAAATGCAGCTGGGGAATCAAACTGCGCTTCCGGCGGTCTGGGATAAACCACATTACAGCCGCTGTCGTAGAGAAGGTTGGAGAAGGCATCACCGCCGCCGCCACTAAAGGAGAAATTGTCGCGGAGTTCAGGAGCTTCAGGCAGTCGCACCGCCTGGCCTTTAGGTGCAGCGTGGACGGGCACTGCGGGTCGCATTCGTCGATCGTAGGTGACAGCGCCGCCTGTTGGAGGCACGCTAGAGGACGGTGACTGCAGGGCATAGGCAGAGTTGTGAGTGACGGTGGGGTAGTGAGGGGCAGCTGTGGTAGTACCAGCCAACAGGCCACTGTTACGACTCCATCTAGCCATATCGGGAACGTTTTCCGGCCTCGGACAAGCCTACAAGAGGGAGGGTAAAAGAAATGGATAAGACACTGTTGACAGCACGGTACGAGATATAAGTATATTACGCCTTAGATATTTGTGAATATTTGGCTGGTGGAGACCACAAAAGTCAGCATTGAGGTCACGCGGGATTGGCGGTCACGGGAAGCACTCCACAAATATCCTCATCACAGAGAGCTCCACCAATCCGGAGTTCGTACACAACGACGCCTAATAAACAGGACAGCGGAAACTGCAATAGTCCTGCCTAGCTTCTTGGCTATGCACGATCAGCCATACCTCAGGTCCGGAAGAAAGGGGCGGGGGTAGAGATGGTCAAATTGTCCGCTTTCAAAGTGACAGACTGGGGACGAAAAATAAACTTAAAAACGCAAAGCGGCAGTGTCAACAGCCAATAAAAATTTCATCTCCAGATGGGGGAGGATTTGAACTGGTGATTGGGCTTGATAGTGAAAGTTTAGCCGCAGTTTCACACTGTCACCCGTGAGAGGAACCACTCAACGTTACGTGGAAATTGTTCCTCAGTGATTCAGTTTCCAACGTAGACTCTGACATTTTTTGTCAAATAAAACTAAACGAGGCAAATACGAAACGTAGGACTGTCTCTAAATCTTTACGTGATGGTGGTAGCCACCCACCGCACGAGGGAATGCGCTAAACCAGAAACGAGGGTCCAAATAGCTCATGGTACGCGTTTATCGGGTCGCGCAGTCTGCACGAGCCTCTAAGCACCATCGGACTTGCGTATGACACCACAACCTATACGTAGGCCTTCAAGTCCCATCATCAGCGTGTTTAGAGGCTCGGACAACCGACTGCTGGATGAAAGATGGCGCGGTGTGGACAAAAGGAGAATTCGTGTGCACGCCAAATTAGCGCATTTCTTACTGTAATAATTCATTTGACCCACTTTTAAAAAACTCGGCGGCCTCGGTGGGATTAGAACCCACGCCAGCCAGGGGAAGGCTCTAGCAAACTGAGCTACTAGGACCCACCGGGAGCCGTGAGTTTAATTACAGTTGGGTCAAGTGGTAAAGGGTTAAATCTGCGAAAATCCCCTACTAATTACTTAAATAAATCTAACGCTACGCTAGGAGCTTTGGCTTAGAAGGTTGGCAACTGACGGGAGAACTCGCTCCGATCAGGACTGAGTCATTCTAAAATGTCTCCCTCTCAATTTTTGGCCTTTATGGCACTCTCTCGCGCACGTGAAATCCTATCCGTTCTTATGAAAGTGTGTTACCTGCATTGGGACCCAGACGTGCGTTGCGTGCGTAGACGGGCAGTTTAGCGCTGTCAGCCACGACGCCCTCGCCCACCTGCAGTTTTCGTGACATGGTCTTGTCCTGGGAACGCAATTAGAAAGGCATAACGAAAACAGTTCACGGCTAACTTTTCCTCTAAGCTTTTCTCATCCAACGCAGCACTGAACATCTGTACCCTGCAATTTGAGAAAACCGGATAACGCAATCCCCGGGCGATATCGCAACTGGTTAAGTTAACTTCATCAGGATAAAAAAATGCTTTGTAGCTAAAAAAATAAAGACAGACATAGAAATTAACTGCACAAACCGGTGGCTCCCCAGCTGCATCGACCGCCGCGGACATATCCAGGCTCTCAAACTCAGTCTCCTCAGGTAAGGCGCCAGCAGTGCGGAGCCATTCAGTGACACGCTGGTTTGCGACGCCCAGAGATGAAGGCGGCGGACAACTACGACCCGAAAAGGAGTTTCGCGTAAGTGAGTGATGATGAGGATGCTGTTGATGGCGACGATGCTGCTGCTGCTGTCCGGAGGATCGATTGGGTTGGGAATTGCGTCTGCGGTGAACCTCAAAATCGTTGGAGGACCTCTGCTGGTGTGGCGGCGGGGGCGGCGGAGGCGAGGTAGTTGCTGTCACAGCTGACTGCGGCGTCTGTTTCGGCAGCGGCCTGTTAGCCGACTGCCATCCGGCCGGCTGTCTCGGTTCGCCCATGAGGAGGGATTTTCGGCTGGTCAGGCCGTCAACACGGGAAGACTTCTGTCGGTGCATCATCCCAATGTCCTGGAGGGGAAAGAAGAGGCATATCGAAATCAGAGACGGCGACGATGCGGAGGAGTCAGAAAGGGCACCTGACCCGCGAAAAAGTAGACGCTAAGTAGACATGCTGCTGCTACGACAAAAAACCACAACAAAACCAAAAGTTAATTCATTTTTGACGACACTATAGTAGCCCGAATTCATCGATTTGCGGACACCGTTCGCGGACAGCATTTGAAGTGCTCCCTTCGTAGAAAATTACAGTAAGCTTTTATGGTCACTACTTTAAGAGAGAGAGCGTAGTTCGGTCTAAAAACTGCAATTACCAGAATGCGTGGGACGTAACGTAATAACCACAGGTTTTGCATTAATCGAAATCTTGCAGTGTCTAAAGGAGCTGTTACATAGTGGGAATGAAGTTAAATTTCATAACACTGGCTTTATAATTAGTCATAGTGCATGCATATCTTTTTTTGAGACACCCTGTGAAATAAAGTTCATCGTCTGCGTCCGCCACAGGTTATTTCAGTTTTGACGTTTAAAGTAAACGAGCTCTTATCAGACAGCAAATTTAAGGTTTCGCCTAGGGGAGAGGATAGGAAGTTTGCACGAGGGGGGGGGGACATCTTTCGTTTTTAAAATATTAATAATTATGATTTTTCACGATGCTAAAATGATTACTCAAGTAACATCGTACCCTCAGTCGCGCAAAATTTTATGAGCAGGACAGGGGGCTGGTTCCTCGGTGACCGCTTCCGTGAAATTTTACCGGAATTCTGAAATGCATTTTTCGATTTGGAAAGATCACTTCAGTGTGATGATCATAGTTATTACCCTAGGGCATAATCGTAAGATATTTCAGAGCAGCCAGAATTCTGGTTTTGATTGCACTTTCGTCTGACCACCTGTAAAAAAAGACACTCGATAAAAAATTACTACTTGAATCTTGCACGTTTGTTTATTGATTTTTGATGCTCTTATATGTTCAGATTTATTTTATAGAAAACGCGAGCAAAATCTTCTTTCTTGTACAGATTTAGTAGCAAAGCACGCCTCTTTCTAAGTTTACCGTCAAAGAAAGCGTCTATCTGGGTTTTAAACAGGTTTTGCAATTCCCGAATAATTCTGACCCCGACTCTGCGGTTGCATTTGCGTTTAGGGTTTCCAGTTCGAAACTTGTCGGAGGCATACATTTCTCTCTGCCATGTAAAAAAATACAGTAGGTGACATAACTCATGCAATGTTTTCTGAAAATTTGATTGAACAGTTAAGCGCTCAATTAGCATTGTTATTTTTGTTTGTTGAGTGGAGTTGAAGTTGAGCTACGACCCGTTACGCGAAATCAGCACATGCTGCGTCCCCCAAAGTTTTAAATCAATAAAGAATCGGTTTTTAGGAAAAAATAAGGCTTAATGTGTTTTAAAAATTATAATGAA
This sequence comes from Schistocephalus solidus, assembly GCA_017591395.1. NCBI lineage: Eukaryota > Metazoa > Platyhelminthes > Cestoda > Diphyllobothriidea > Diphyllobothriidae > Schistocephalus > Schistocephalus solidus. The sequence goes on along the minus strand of WEDG01003446.1, from coordinate 12,127 downwards.
ATTGTCTAGAAATACCAACTTTTTTAGAAACGGTACGAATTACGAAAAGGTGAAAAATTGATCTAGTTGACTAAACTGAAGTTTTAAATGTACAGGAATCCTGTCCATGCAACTAAACGAGTGAAGAAAGCAGCAAAAGTATAATTACTTTTTGAAAATAGTCTTTTCAGGGTTTTAGCATGTACATATTTTTCTAGATGAAGCGCAATGCAAAGTATGGCCGTCATCAAGCAGCCCAACATGCATGCGTATATTTCAACACCGTTTCACGAGAATCGGCAGTTTTTCTTCCGTTATACATTTTTGTAGATGCGTTTGACCAATGCAAACGGATTTTCGCTCGATTGCGCCGATAAGGATGTCACAGGAAGAGAATATTTCATAAGCTCACATATTCACAGGTCGGTCACTGACTAATAAATTTAAATATAATCATCAGGTGCAATAGTAAAAGTACAATTTTGTGTATATAGAGATGACTTTTCTATTGTTAAATTTCTTTCGGGTTTTTTATTACGACGAGTTTCAGATCGTCTTTGAAAATGTGATTTATTTAGGATTTTCAGTGTCTTCAGTCGACTGCCCATAAATGTAGATTCTAATCGATGAGCTTGGTAAAACCTTCAGGATAAGATATTTCTTAAAAGCATTTACCTAAGTAGTGACTTTTTCGGACATTCTTTCTAATGCAGATGGCCGTCTAGGACATATGTGAAGATTCACTCAAACATGAAAACTCGCTGCCAAGAAAAATAAACATCCACAACAAAAGCCAGGAAAATATATACCCATTATCAGTTTAAAAACTTTATATAATAAGTTACTTCTTTAAAAAGCGCTTTTATTAGATCTTTCGATGTCGAAAGTCCGCGTACTTAACGTTTTTCCAAGGTGAAATCAAGGAAAAACTGGGAACGTTTGACAGGTTTATCGACTTTCTCAGAAAAGTGGGGATATAAATTCGGATAAAAATTAAAGAACTTTACATCACTCTTTCTATTGGAGCATTTTTCGATATATTTGCTTACTTCTCAGTCTAGTTCTAAGATTTTAAACACACCAGAGAGTGGCCGGATATATACTAGGATTTTGCGATAAAATGTCACTACTTAGGTAAATGCTTTTTAAAAATATCTTGTCCTGAAGGTTTTACCAAGCTCATCGATCCGGAATCTACATTTTATGGGCAGTCGACTGAAGACACTGAAAAATCCTAAATAAATCACATTTTTCAAAGACGATCTGAAACTCGTCGTAATAAAAACCCGAAAAGAAATTTAACAATAGAAATGTCATCTCTATATACACAAAATTGTGCTTTTACTGTTGCACCTGATGATTATATTTAAATTTATTAGTCAGTGACCGACCTGTGAATATGTAAGCTTATGAAATATTCTCTTCCTGTGACATCCTTATCGGCGCAATCGAGGCGAAAATCCGTTTTGCATTGGTCAAACGCATCTACAAAATGTATAACGGAAGAAAAAAACTGCCGATTCTCGTGAAACGGTGTTGGAATATACGCTTGCATGTTGGGCTGCTTGATGACGGCCATACTTTGCATTGCGCTTAATCTAGAAAAATATGTACATGCAAAACCCTGAAAAAGACTATTTTCAAAAGTAATTATACTTTTGCTGCTTTCTTCACTCGTTTAGTTGCATGGACAGGATTCATGTACATTTAAAACTTCAGTTTAGTCAACTAGATCAATTTTTCACCTTTTCGTAATTCGTACCGTTTCTAAAAAAGTTGGTATTTCTAGACAATTTCATTATAATTTTTAAAAACACATTAAGCCTTATTTTTTCCTAAAAACCGATTCTTTATTGATTTAAAACTTTGGGGGACGCAGCATGTGCTGATTTCGCGTAACGGGTCGTAGCTCAACTTCAACTCCACTCAACAAACAAAAATAACAATGCTAATTGAGCGCTTAACTGTTCAATCAAATTTTTCAGAAAACATTGCATGAGTTATGTCACCTACTGTGTGCATGGCGAGAGAAATGTATGCCTCCGACAAGTTTTCGAACTGGAAACCCTAAACGCAAATGCAACCGCAGAGTCGGGGTCAGAATTATTCGGGAATTGCAAAACCTGTTTAAAACCCAGATAGACGCTTTCTTTGACGGTAAACTTAGAAAGAGGCGTGCTTTGCTACTAAATCTGTACAAGAAAGAAGATTTTGCTCGCGTTTTCTATAAAATAAATCTGAACATATAAGAGCATCAAAAATCAATAAACAAACGTGCAAGATTCAAGTAGTAATTTTTATCGAGTGTCTTTTTTACAGGTGGTCAGACGAAAGTGCAATCAAAAACCAGAATTCTGGCGGCTCTGAAATATCTTACGATTATGCCCTAGGGTAATAACTATGATCATCACACTGAAGTGATCTTTCCAAATCGAAAATGCATTTCAGAATTTCGGTAAAATTTCACGGAAGCGGTCACCGAGGAACCAGCCCCTGTCCTGCTCATAAAATTTTTGCGCGACTGAGGGGTACGATGTTACTTGAGTAATCATTTTAGCATCGTGAAAAATCATAATTATTAATATTTTAAAAACGAAGATGTCCCCCTCGTGCAAACTTCCTATCCTCTCCCTAGGAAACCTTAAATTTGCTGTCTGATAAGAGCTCGTTTTACTTTTAAACGTCAAAACTGAAATAACCTGTGGCGGACGCAGACGATGAACTTTATTTCTGCAGGGGTGTCTCAAAAAGATATGCATGCACTATGACTAATTATAAAGCCAGTGTTATGAAATTTAACTTCATTCCCACTATGTAACAGCTCCTTTAGACACTGCAAGATTTCGATTAATGCAAAACCTGTGGTTATTACGTTACGTCCCACGCATTCTGGTAATTGCAGTTTTAGACCGAACTACGCTCTCTCTCTCTTAAAGTAGTGACCATAAAAGCTTACTGTAATTTTCTACGAAGGGAGCACTTCAAATGCTGTCCGCGAACGGTGTCCGCAAATCGATGAATTCGGGCTACTATAGTGTCGTCAAAAATGAATTAACTTTGGTTTTGTTGTGGTTTTTTTGTCGTAGCAGCAGCATGTCTACTTAGCGTCTACTTTTCGCGGGTCAGGTGCCCTTTCTGACTCCTCCGCATCGTCGCCGTCTCTGATTTCGATATGCCTCTTCTTTTCCCCTCCAGGACATTGGGATGATGCACCGACAGAAGTCTTCCCGTGTTGACGGCCTGACCAGCCGAAATCCCTCCTCATGGGCGAACCGAGACAGCCGGCCGGATGGCAGTCGGCTAACAGGCCGCTGCCGAGAACAGACGCCGCAGTCAGCTGTGACAGCAACTACCTCGCCTCCGCCGCCCCCGCCGCCACACCAGCAGAGGTCCTCCAACGATTTTTGAGGGTTCACCGCAGACGCAATTCCCAACCCAATCGATCCTCCGGACGGCAGCAGCAGCAGCATCGTCGCCATCAACAGCATCCTCATCATCACTCACTTACGCAGAAACTCCTTTTTCGGGTCGTAGTTGTCCGCCGCCTTCATCTCTGGGCGTCGCAAACCAGCGTGTCACTGAATGGCTCCGCACTGCTGGCGCCTTACCTGAGGAGACTGAGTTTGAGAGCCTGGATATGTCCGCGGCGGTCGATGCAGCTGGGGAGCCACCGGTTTGTGCAGTTAATTTCTATGTCTGTCTTTATTTTTAGCTACAAAGCATTTTTATCCTGATGAAGTTAACTTAACCAGTTGCGATATCGCCCGGGGGGATTGCGTTATCCGGTTTTCTCAAATTGCAGGGGTACAGATGTTCAGTGCTGCGTTGGATGAGAAAAGCTTAGAGGAAAAGTTAGCCGTGAACTGTTTTCGTTATGCCTTTCTAATTGCGTTCCCAGGACAAGACCATGTCACGAAAAGCTGCAGGTGGGCGAGGGCGTCGTGGCTGACAACGCTAAACTACCCGTCTACGCACGCAACGCACGTCTGGAGTCCCAATGCGGGTAACACACTTCATAAGAACGGATAGAGATTTCACGTGCGCGAGAGTGCCATAAAAGGCCAAAATTGAGAGGGAGACATTTTAGAATGACTCAGTCCTGATCGGAGCGAGGTTCTCCGTCAGTTGCCAACCTTCTAAGCCAAAGCTCCTAGCGTAGCGTTAGATTTATTAAGTAATTAGTAGGGGATTTTTCGCAGATTTAACCCTTTACCACTTGACCCAACTGTAATTAAACTCACGGCTCCCGGTGGGTCCTAGTAGCTCAGTTTGCTAGAGCCTTCCCTGGCTGGCGTGGGTTCTAATCCCACCGAGGCCGCCGAGTTTAAAAGTGGGTCAAATGAATTATTACAGTAAGAAATGCGCTAATTTGGCGTGCACACGAATTCTCCTTTTGTCCACACCGCGCCATCTTTCATCCAGCAGTCGGTTGTCCGAGCCTCTAAACACGCTGATGATGGGACTTGAAGGCCTACGTATAGGTTGTGGTGTCATACGCAAGTCCGATGGTGCTTAGAGGCTCGTGCAGACTGCGCGACCCGATAAACGCGTACCATGAGCTATTTGGACCCTCGTTTCTGGTTTGGCGCATTCCACTCGTGCGGTCGGGTGGCTACCACCATCACGTAAAGATTTAGAGACAGTCCTACGTTTCGTATTTGCCTCGTTTAGTTTTATTTGACAAAAAATGTCAGAGTCTACGTTGGAAACTGAATCACTGAGGAACAATTTCCACGTAACGTTGAGTGGTTCCTCTCACGGGTGACAGTGTGAAACTGCGGCTAAACTTTCACTATCAAGCCCAATCACCAGTTCAAATCCTCCCCATCTGGAGATGAAATTTTATTGGCTGTTGACACTGCCGCTTTGCGTTTTAAGTTTATTTTTCGTCCCCAGTCTGTCACTTTGAAAGCGGACAATTTGACCATCTCTACCCCCGCCCCTTTCTTCCGGACCTGAGGTATGGCTGATCGTGCATAGCCAAGAAGCTAGGCAGGACTATTGCAGTTTCCGCTGTCCTGTTTATTAGGCGTCGTTGTGTACGAACTCCGGATTGGTGGAGCTCTCTGTGATGAGGATATTTGTGGAGTGCTTCCGTGACCGCCAATCCCGCGTGACCTCAATGCTGACTTTTGTGGTCTCCACCAGCCAAATATTCACAAATATCTAAGGCGTAATATACTTATATCTCGTACCGTGCTGTCAACAGTGTCTTATCCATTTCTTTACCCCCTCCCTCTTGTAGGCTTGTCCGAGGCCGGAAAACGTTCCCGATATGGCTAGATGGAGTCGTAACGGTGGCCTGTTGGCTGGTACTACCACAGCTGCCCCTCACTACCCACCGTCCTCCGCAACTCTGCCTATGCCCTGCAGTCACCGTCCTCTAGCGTGCCTCCAACAGGCGGCGCTGTCACCTACGATCGACGAATGCGACCCGCAGTGCCCGTCCACGCTGCACCTAAAGGCCAGGCGGTGCGACTGCCTGAAGCTCCTGAACTCCGCGACAATTTCTCCTTTTGAGTGGCGGCGGCGGTGATCACCTTCTCAACCTTCTCTACGACAGCGGCTGTAATGTGGTTTATCCCAGACCGCCGGAGGCGCAGTTTGATTCCCCAGCTGCATTTTGGCACCGAGCAGGTTGAACAAGCCCTCCAGCAGGCCTCAATTTGGGTCGCAGCGCTGTTTTGTCAAGTTGCCAGAGAACGCCCCAGCCGAGCACACGTAACCGCAATATTCCCCGTACCAATCCCGCCTGTGGGCCCCGGTGGTCAGACTTCCAACTTCACCATGCCAGGCTCTCTGCCGCGGCCACTGTCGGCGGCGGCGGCAGCGGAGGTGCTTGGCCGGTCAACCTGGTAATAACCGTCTCTCTCAACAGGCCCCAGTAGGCTCTCATCTGTCCACCTTTCCCGAATTCGGTAATGTTCCGCCGCAACGGACTGACCAACTGAATGGACTGCACAAAGTCGGCCAAGGATAAAGGGATTTTCGAACGGATTTCAGGCTGACACCACGCCCTCATCTCCAGACACTGAGCTGACCAGCAGAGTCCGCCTCCGAGACGGATAGCGGTCAGGAGATGGGCGACATGGAGTGGAGGGCGAGATCAACAGAACGACTTACTTTGCGCCTCCAGGGACGATGACCTCTTCGGAGTCTCACGCCCGTTTTTCTCCCGTGGTGGATGAGTATACCTTCACGGTGGATCATTACCGTAAACTTGATGGGGGTTGTTGGGACGACTGATCCACCCGTTCCGCCCCCTCGCACGGCGTCTGCTGGGGCCTCTGTTCCGCAGTGTCCGCTGCCTCCCCACTCTCCAATAGATGCCACCTCAGCCAACCGGCAGTCAAGCCTAGTGGACGAATCCAGCAGTTGGCGAGGTAAATTTACATTGAGAGAAACATACCAGTAGCTGGCCTATCTCATTAAAGTAGGTTCCACCGAAATTCTTAAAAGGGGGTTTTTTGTTTGAAAATAGGACTCAGATGGGGCTATAATACTGCTTATCTGGCAGTGTAATGCCAAGATATTTCAGTTACAAAGTTTTTCGGCATTTAAATGAACTTATTTTTCGGTCATCTGTGGAAACTACCCTCTGACAAATGTTACCACTTAATTGGTATACATTTTTTTGACATTAACTTTATATGTCCTTATAGATCGAAGTGTAGTTTAGTGGGCTAGCTTATATGGTCTCCCTACTGAACATGGGAACATGAACCGCCCGTAGTACAGATAACTACGTCAAATTTCCGGGAGATTGGTTTTTGAGTGCTAAGGTTGGGGTTAGAGGTTAGGTTAAAAAGGTAAAGGTTAGGGCTACGCGTTGAAATACCTTGGGTGTTAGGGTTAGGACACGGAAATATTTACTCTTCCAGGAACTTTGCGCAAGTTCATATGTATTACGTGCGGAGGGATCCTTTTCCTGTCCCATGTCAGCGGCAGCACAATATGCCCACTTCTGATGGGAAGAGACGAAAGAGGATGCGCTTAGATTGATAGATTACTTTTTCGGACTTATTCTGTCCTCATTCAGCAAATCAATAATTGGTGGGTTTAGTTCGAAATAACTGACGCGCGAAAATGGCTGCTGTAGGGTGGGCAGAAGAATGAGGTCGTGTGGACTGCATAGTCAGTGATAAACGTGGGGAACGGAAACAATTAAAAGTAGGGGGTCGAAAACGACAGGAGAAGGCCGTGACTTCATGGTTAGAACGTTTGCCTGGTTCGCGAGTTCAAGCCCTAAAGGTGGGTTGGGTATGGTTGGCTGATGGCGGCTACTATACCAGAAATGGACTTTCTAGTCCTCCTTACCTTTTTAAATAATGTACGTTTGCCAGTATACATATGTATATATATGCAAAGGTGTTTCGAAACAATCTCTCGACAATTAAGTTACTTTGGGATCTCTGTCGCCCACAAGCCTGCATCCTCCATACGCGCAACCCTAAGCTGAGTAAAGGACCCCATACCCAAAGAACAATTAAGCAATTTCATTTTACCGCATACCGTGTGCCAACTTCCCTTCTGTTTACGTTGACCATGCAGGCTGAGGTCTTGGGAGTCGCATCGACGAACATAAGCTAGCCGTTCGCCAACGTGACCCCTTATCACTCGGGTTTATGCACTCCCTTGAGTGTGAACACCGCTTTAATTGGGACGGTACTGAAGTAATCGCTATGGCCAACACCAAACAAGCTTGAGACTTCCTCGAAGCTTGGCCCTCTAGCACGACCAGCATTAACCACCACGTCCATCTAGACGCTCATTACGAAGGGTTACGTGCAGGACTAACTAATAAGCGCCCACGTTCTAGCAACGACTGCTAATCCTTGCTGCATTTCGAATCTCCTTTTTGGCCACCCCCACCTCACATGACGAGCCGCAATTAAATTTTCCGACACCTCCAACCGACGCAGTGACCCCTACATCTAACCCGGAGCAACGATCGATAATCTAGCCGGCCGTAGTTACTCGCCGTCCAACTCCCCCTCCAAAACAAGCAAACGTAATTTTTCTCTCCTGACCTACCCCATCCTAAAACATGTCTCAATTAAGTTTCCACCTAGCACTCCCTCACACCAGCTGTTTGTTTGTCACTATCGGTCCTGTCGCGGCAACTGATCTAGTTCGACAACCTCACTTTCTCATCTGCTCATTTCGTATGACAACGGGTTGGTGTCACCAACTTAAAATTAACGAGTACAACTCGATTTACCGGAGAGCATTTTTCTTTTCATATCAAAATATATCTCAAGTCGCTATGCGACTGCCCGCGAGGGCTCTAAAGTGAGCTCCAAGGCACAGCGGAACATGAGTGTTCCTTAACCAGATCGGTGAACAACACGCTTTCATGTATATATATGTATATATATATATATATATATATATATATATATATATATATATATATATATATATCGGGTGAATAATTTCTGAAATTATTAAGTGCAGGACATGGAGTCAGGTGATTCGGACATGACTTTTTGAGGGTCAGACCCGAAATTTCAATGAACATTTGGGTCGAAGACAATCAACCACTGTGGAATAACCACGTAATGCCCATTCTACAAACAAAGTAGTACTACAAGTAGTATGAATCTGATATGGCAAAGACATTATACCGTACTTCCGACATAGGTACTAGCTAAAAGCCCAGACACGTGTTTCGCCGATGTTTCTGCTGCTGTGTGACACAGCAACGAGGGGTTCGGCTCCTCAGTGGGTCCCCAGCGTTCTCTATGCGGTTTCTGGTATATGGACTCCAGAGAATAATCGGGTGAATAATTTCTGAAATTATTAAGTGCAGGACATGGAGTCAGGTGATTCGGACATGACTTTTTAGGGGTCAGACCCGAAATTTCAATGAACATTTTGGGTCGAAGACAATCAACCACTGTGGAATAACCACGTAATGCCCATTCTACAAACAAGTAGTACTACAAGTAGTATGAATCTGATATGGCAAAGACGTTATACCGTACTTCCGACATAGGTACTAGCTAAAAGCCCAGACACGTGTTTCGCCGATGTTTCTGCTGCTGTGTGACACAGCAACGAGGGGTTCGGCTCCTCAGTGGGTCCCCAGCGTTCTCTATGCGGTTTCTGGTATATGGACTCCAGAGAATAATCGGGGTGAATAATTTCTGAAATTATTAAGTGCAGGACATGGAGTCAGGTGATTCGGACATGACTTTTTTTAGGGTCAGACCCGAAATTTCAATGAACATTTGGGTCGAAGACAATCAACCACTGTGGAATAACCACGTAATGCCTATATATATATATATATATATATATATATATGATAGTGTGGGGCTCACCGATCTGCTTAAGGAACATGCATGTTCCGTTGTGCCCTGGAGCTCAGACTAGAGCCCTCGCAGGCGGTCGCATAGCGACGTGTAGCATATGATGGAATGGAACCGACAAAGACAAGGGGAGACCGGAATGGCCATTTCTGGCTTATTAGCCGTCATCAGCCAGTCATACCCAATCCCAAGTGTAGCACACCTGAGGATTCGAACCCACGACCTTTGGTATTTGGGGTCAAACGCTCTACCATTTGAGCCACGGGCTCGTTGTTTTTGTCGGTTGTGATCGGGAATATGATGATAGTGTGGGGGCTCACCGATCTGCTTAAGGAACATGCATGTTCCGTTGTGCCCTGGAGCTCAGACTAGAGCCCTCGCAGGCGGTCGCATAGCGACGTGTAGCATATGATGGAATGGAACCGACAAAGACAAAGGGGAGACCGGAATGGCCATTTCTGGCTTATTAGCCGTCATCAGCCAGTCATACCCAATCCCAAGTGTGGCACACCTGGGATTCGAACCCGCGACCTTTGGTATTTGAGTCAAACGCTCTACCATTTGAGCCACAGGGCTCGTTGTTTTGTCGGTTGTGATCGGGAATATGATGATAGTGTGGGGCTCACCGATCTGCTTAAGGAACATGCATGTTCCGTTGTGCCCTGGAGCTCAGACTAGAGCCCTCGCAGGCGGTCGCATAGCGACGTGTAGCATATGATGGAATGGAACCGACAAAGACAAGGGGAGACCGGAATGGCCATTTCTGGCTTATTAGCCGTCATCAGCCAGTCATACCCAATCCCAAGTGTGGCACACCTGGGATTCGAACCCACGACCTTTGGTATTTGGGTCAAACGCTCTACCATTTGAGCCACGGGCTCGTTGTTTTGTCGCTTGTGATCCGTAATATGATGATAGTGTGGGGCTCACTGATCTGCTTAAGGAACATGCATGTTCCGTTGTGCCCTGGAGCTCAGACTAGAGCCCTCGCAGGCAGTCGCATTGCGACGTGTAGCATATGATGTAATGGAACCGACAAAGACAAGGGAGACCGGAATGGCCATTTCTGGCTTATTAGCCGTCATCAGCCAGTCATACCCAATCCCAAGTGTGGCACACCTGGGATTCGAACCCACGACCTTTGGTATTTGAGTCGAACGCTCTACCATTTGAGCCACGGGCTCGTTGTTTTGTCGGTTGTGATCGGGGAATATGATGATGGTGTGGGGCTCACCGATCTGCTTAGGAACATGCATGTTCCGTTGTGCCCTGGAGCTCAGACTAGAGCCCTCGCGGGCGGTCAGCATAGCGACGTGTAGCACCTATGAGTCGAACCGACAAAGAAGCAACACGTAATCATCTATGCACAGATCGCGTTCGAGCATTGAGCACCTGATCCAAACCTGACTGATGATTAGCATGACTGTCTGATGACGGATATATGCCATTACGATCTCCGCGCTTGATAAGTTCCACTCATCATATGCCCACTGTCAATGCCATGCGAGCGATCGATAGCTCAAATTTCCCGGTACTCGCTGCTGAGCCCGGCGTCAGATATTCCCCGTCCTGACTCATCTAAACTCGTAGCCAATGCTCCCCTGTAGCGCGATCCGTCGCGAGTCACCAGTCGACGCCGAGCTGATGGCTATAGTACATCGCAACGTGGCTTATTCCCGATCTACATGCCATCAATGCATCATGTCAAAAGGCGTCAATCCAGCTAACAACTGGTGTATGCATCGATTCACATCATGATGCACCTCATATACATATTCCCGTCTGCAACTAGCATCTGACGCCGTGGCAGATGATCGACCAAACAAAGCCCGAAAAGATCATTCGCATATTGAAGTACTGATGGACTGTGTAACTGACGAGCTATAGCTAGAAATGACCATTCCGGTCTCCTTGTCATGTCATTCCATATATATATATATATATATATATATATATATATATATATAGTATAGACGCAGAATAACATGACCGACAAAGACAAGGGAGGCTGGAATGGCCAAGGACAAATAACTTTTCTGCCTTACGCGCAGTCGCCAGCAAGGCGTGTATGTCCTCGTAGAATTTGTCCTTTGCCGCATCAGAACTCTTCATTGGGGGATGCGTAGGCGCTAATGATGGTGGCGAACTGGTCTCCCCGATGAGGCTGGCGGAGGCTCATCAGGCGATCATTGATACCCTGCGGCAGACAGAGCAGACGTCCCACGATGTCGTTACGGATGGCAAAAACAACACCAGCGTCGCGTCGCTCTGTCTGAAGCCGGCCGCTCCAGAAGAAGGTGTAGCTGGCCCCCACCTCCTCCAGCTGACCCTGCTCAGAGAATCGGGTCTCGCTAAGAGCAGCAATGTCCACCTTTTAGCACGCCAGTTGCCGAGCGACTTGCGTCGTTTTCCGTTCCGGCCGGTTGCTCCTAGGATTGTCTAAAAGGGAACGAACATTCCAGGCTGCTAGTGTGAGTGGACTCACCCGAGCAGCCTGGAGAGTATGGCGAGGGGGATGGGGACGGGGGGTATTGTTGTTTGTTTGAGTTTTACGACCGTGTAGTTTGCGATCTAGATATATATATGATAGCGTGCGGTTCACCGATCTGCGTTTGACTCAATTACCAAAGGTCGTGGGTTCGAATCCCAGGTGTACCACACTTGGGATTGGGTATGACTGGCTGATGATGGCTAATAAGCCAGAAATGGCCATTCCGGTCTCCCTTTGTCTTTTGTCGGTTCAATTTCATATATATATATATATATATATATATATATATATATATATATATATATATATATATATATATAGCAATGCATGAAAAAAGAAAAAG
>WEDG01003444.1:0-41792 GCA_017591395.1 Schistocephalus solidus | reverse complement strand
GGTTGGCCTCGTAGATTGGTATTGTCACAGGCCGCATTGAAGCAATCCCGCCACTGCTCGAGCATCTGCATGTAAACAAGGAGACCGGCCTGAGCACCGTTGAGTTCGGTTTCCACGAGGGCGAGAGTGAAGAGGAGACCAAAATCAGTGGGTTGGTCGGCAAGGCCACCACGCAAGGCTCGTATCGCCTGCTCTAACCGCCGGCGTCGGTTGCCGCCGCCTGACGTCCCTGAGGCGCCGGATGCCGCAGCAGTGTGTAGCAGAGCGAGAAGTCGAATGGTGTTAGGCACCAAGGGCGCCAGGAGGATGGAGCGCTGGCAAGCCTTGAAGGCCTCCTCAATCTGGCGCTGAATGGCCAACTCCACGCCCAAGTGATACCAGGCTAGATGGTCGTCCGGGTCCTTTTTTGTCGCCGTAGTGTACTTTTCCACGGCAAGGCGAGTGTACTACGTACACACACACACACACACACACACACACACACACACACACACACACACACACGACATTTCGACCGTCGTAGTCCGACGATGTCCACCGTATGCTCATGGGAAAGTTGAGCAGGGACGGTGACTTGCGCGTGATTTAGTTTAAAGTGATAGTAGACTTGCGCTGCATCTACCGCACTCTCTCCTCCTCCCCACCTGAGCCCGGTGTCAAGACAGAGTCAAAGAAGACCGGAGGGAGAGGACGCAGGTGGCTGGCGCGGCTGGGTCCCATAAGTCCTAGCCGCCCCTAGGCGCGCCACCACACCTCCATGTTCGGCATTTGTTATGGGAGCGCAACCCGAATAGCGCATGCCATGCCCTGATGTGGCCCCCGTGTTGGTACAACGCATCTACCACGTGGCCCGTTTATGGGGCAAAACACACACACACACCATAGGAATGGCTGGCCAGAACGTATCCCGAAAATATTTAATCTGGCATTTTTTCCTGCCCCACCTGATTTAAACTCCATTTGTTCCTAGTAGAAGGGCAGCTTCATGAAATGTTAAGCAGCATACTGAAACGTTTTTTATTCTATTCGAAAAGATCGTTTAAGTAGCATTGTAATATTACCTATCGGGTTGCATAATTCCAGCCACTTCAGGATGTCGGCTTTTCAACGAGCTTCCTTCCGGCCGCTCGTTAAAACTCTACTCTTTGAGAAATATCTAGTTCACTTTTAGGTATTTTTTTGCTATTGATTTAAAAATGCCCTAAAAAATCAAAAAATATATGCCATAGCATGCGCAAAACTATTCATTTTTACTGCTTTGGTAGCAAAATTACGCCCTCTTAATTTGTTAGTCTTGAAGAAAGAGCAGGGCAATCAGTAGTATATAAATACTCATAAATAAATACCATAAAGAAAGACAGCAGCTGTGAGTTACGTATCGTAGATCATTCAGTGTTTGCTTTAATATAACAAGTAAAGTAAAAAACATGTCGCTGTCAAAAGAGAGATCGAATTATCGTGAGTAATTGAATTAAGATATTTGTAAACTTTTTCAATGTCACCTTAAAATACGTGCATAACCATAGAGCACTTTTATGTAACGATTCCATATACACCCACGAAAAAAACGTTGAGCTTTGTATCGCTTGGATCTTAGTCCGAAAAAACAGACAAACCCTCTTTTATCTGTAGGATTCTAACAAAGAGGAACTTATATATTAAGTTCTGATAGTGAATCTTCATCCTGTTTTATCTAGGTGGAAGACCGATTTAGGTGATTGTGGCCACATCTAAACTATAAAACTGACCCATTATATGTCATCCATAAATTAAAGTCGTCAGCTGCTTCCAAAACTACTTTAAAGGTGCAATTTACTAAATCGGTTGATGAAAATGCCAGCTTACATTAACTTTGCATTTGGGCTGTTTTCAGCCCTGTCTCCTGACTCCGAGTTCTTCACAGTGTTTCCTTGAGAAAAAAGGATTGATTAGCAAGGCCGACAAAGACAAGAGATACTGGAATGACCACTTCTGGCTCATTAACCGTCATCAGCCAGTCATAAAAAACTCTAAGTTGTGCTCCAAACGAGGCTCGAACCCGCCGCGACCTGTTGCTCACACGTCCAATGCTCTAAACATTGAGTTCCAGGGCAGAGCAGGACAAGTGAGTTCCGTTAACATTCGGCGAGTATTCATAAAAGAAAAAAAGTTTCAAAAGACAACTTGGCGAGCAAACGTTAGCTTTCGATAAATTTTCATCAGGCCTTTACATGTATATCACTGTGTAACTAAGTCAAATATGCGGGTAAGTAGAACGAATTGTACGGTTGACAGGGTGAGGAGAGGGGAGGGAGGGGGACAGAAACAAAATTGCGGTCCGTTTTCTGATCATGGTCAGAGGAATGGTAGCCGCCGGGACAGGTAATAAGATGCGGGCGGCTAAATTGGTGGCTTTTGGCCACGGTAATTGCGGTGCCTGTATAAAGTTCTTTTGAGCCTGTTGAGAATTTATCGAAAGCTAACGTATGCTCGCCAAATTGTCTTTTGAGTTTTTCAATGGCAAAAAAGGTTGCTGTTTTTCAAAAACCACACATGTCATGATCAAGTTTTGAGAAAAGCCGCCAATGCTTTTGCTGCCATGCCTTTTAGGAATGCTTCTGCTAGTCCCTGACCTTTGAGGGTTTTGGGCTGCTTGATGGACAGCTGTAGGGAGTGGTGCCTGCTTCAAACCTATAAAAATCCACTAACTGCAGGCAAAGTTAACCGGTAGAGTCATTAGATCTACTTTAGCTCGAAATCCCTGCTAGCTGTTTCACGGTGAACTTGATGTGGGATCCCTCTGCTATCCACGAAAAACGTCAGGCCTGTGGCCAATACAGTGAAAACCCCTTACTAACCACTCAGTAACTTTACACGCGTGTATTCTCTCACCATTACCGCCGTCCATTTTTACCCTAGGAGAAGGATGATGCATTTCTCCCCACTGTCTTTCTGGCTTTCGATACTTTGGGTTAATTGATAGGTTTACCGAGGCCTGACATTTGCCTGAAGACAGGCCTTTGCTAAAAGGGAAGTCATTTTTTCCGATAAACAGCCTTGCCAGATTTCTTCTACAGGGTGTGATGGTTGGCCGAACCAAAAGCGTTTCAGGCGTACGCTGCCGGTTTCTTGTCAATACTTAGATTCCGAAATACAGTCGGTGACCGATCTCATGACATATTATGGATTCAAAAATAAAAGAAAAACTAAAATAAATAAAACTGGAATTGTGAAAGGGTTTTGGAGTAGGAAGGATAACATAAGTGGAAAAATCCGTACTTGAGACAGGCCAGGAAGTTGCCTTTGGAATGCTCTTCTTTTTGGCCACCTACGAAAATCACACACTATAGAAAATTAATACTTAGATACCATACATGTTTTCCTTTGATGTTCGATGCCGCAAAAATTTTCGCGGAAAAAATGCGCAAAATTATTATTTCATGCACTCAATCGGTAGAAAATTACTTATATTTTATGCCCATAAAAGGGTGGATTTAAAATTTTTAAAAAAAGTGTTTCCATTCCCAAATAATTTGGAGAGTGATCTGCCAGTGTATTTGCGTTAAGGGTTTTCCTTCCACAAGCGTTAATTTAAGGACAATCATAGCTGTTTTGTGGCATTAAAATATACTATTTATTACTCATCAAATTGTATAAGGGGCTAGTTTTTATACTTAAGGGGAACGTTAATAAAAGTGCCGATATGATGCTTATGGAGTAAAGAATGTACGGAGGTAAAAATAACTCTTAACTGGAAACATTTTGAAACCAAAAGCTAACATTCCTTTAAATATAAAATTGTAAGAAGTAATGTACTACCAAAAGAATACAAAAAAGGATATTTGTATTTTTTCGAAAATTAATATCTATGTAAATTTTTAAGGATACCAAAAACTAAGAAAAGTCATTTTTCTTCTAGCCTGGTTTTTGGAAATGACCTTAACGGAGGGTAGGTGAAGCTCGCCGGTTGACGTGTCCGAAAAGTTATGGAATTCTGCCGCAGATACTGCAACCCCATTAAATTACTCTTCCCTAGTTGAAAATGCATTCATTAATTTCGTTTAACATTTCATGGGATAGGTTTAGCTCAGTGCTGAACCGGTAGAATTAACAATGCGAGCTGAAGTTAAATTTTGAACAGAATGGTACTAACTGAAAGTTCTCACTTGATTTGGACGTTCAAAAGTGTCTAGTTTATCGGTTAGTTGTCCAGTCTACTTTCAAACGAGTGTCAGGTAGGCCTCGTACCAGTCTGTCTAAGTTATGCATTACCATCACGAGGATTTCCACCACGAGGACTTAACCGACATCAAGTGAAAAGATACGATTTCAATGCTAACCTTAAACCCCGTAGATGCGAGTAGTGTCTTCCGTATTTCGCATGAATGTCTGTTTTCCGATGCACCGGTCATTCACGTAGTTATCTCGCTTACAATACAAGCGTGGCGAACTGAAATGCCTTTGGGGGTACCATTATTTCAATCTGTAAATCTCAGTCTGACTAAGAATGCAAAATTGCGATCGAGATCTGACATTTCTGACGGAAGGAACGATAGGTTTGTCGGAATCCTTCCAGTTTTGTTACAATGTCCATGCACTGTTCCCTGGCTTCCCGCTACTTATAACATTCAGTAGCGAGTTTCCTCCGTCGAAAGCGCACAGAGCAACCGAAAGTGGCGGCGCACTTTTAAAGATTTTCAGCACAATTTTCGCTTTGCTTACGAGAAGGTCATGCATTGCGGTGCAGCTTTCAAGCGCCATCCTGTCGGTGCGGTAGCAAGCCCTGCAAAGACAGGACCCTCTTGTTAGCCTAGCGGTGGGCTATGGGACACGCTCGGAATGAAGCGGGCTGGCTACGCAAAAAACAGGCTCGTGGGTGCGTCTGACGAAGGAGCGGTTGCGAAACGGGATGGAGAGTGGGGAGGGGTTTGCCAGGGGAGAGCTTGGCAGGGGCAGTGATTCAACTAACCAGCTGCCTTGAAAAGAATCCATAAATCGTAACGGTCCTGCAACAGGAAGAAATTTGCCTACCAGCGAACAGGGCTGCATCATCTGCCACCATCCGAAACGGTGCAGAAACATGTATGCCTCAGGGAGCAGATGGAAACGCGCACTTTCGAATGCAGGCGCCGAACGAAGCCACTCTGGCCCTAATGGTGCTCCATGCAGTCACTTATGAGGGCAGAGGGAGGGGCTAGGAGATAATTGTGTCTTCGGACGATCGGATTCAGTGGTTCGGTGAAGGAAAATTTTTCAGCATCAGTGTCTAAAAGACGCTGGATGAAGGGATATTACAATCTGGTTGTAGCGAGCACGAATTACAATCGTGCCAATTGAGAGGATATCAACTTTAAAGATTGGAGTTACGTGGAGGTTTTACGTCTTAGTTTTGGTCCAACGTGGACACTCGTAATGAGAGTTCGGCCGTCACAAACACCGGCGTTCCCGACCTGCTCTACGGAGCGGGCGCGCCTCCCATGTCCTGCGTGTGCACTGGGCTTAGTGAGATGGACTTACAGCGCATTTGCCACACTCACTCTTCCCCTACCAATTCCGTTCAGATGAATAGATAGCACAAGGACGAGCGAAGATATGCGTGTGTGCAATAGATGAAAAAAGTAAATAACCCGTCTACGCATGCAACACACAAACCGGTTTCTGCAAGGTGTGCCAGGTGTGAAGTCAGTAGACACAGAAACGCATTCCCGTGCCAAAATTTGGCACCTGAGGAGGTCCTTAAATTTGAATTTGATTACACCAAGTAGACTCCACGCAGTGCTGATCCTCTTGTAACTTATAAGTTACCATCAAAAAAACTTGAAAAAAAGTTGGATCCAACGCAGGGCGTCGTTGGGCACCTACTTTTACTTCCCGCCAAATGCTTCGATAGCCTTCTCCGAGGCAAAGGTCTAAAACGACAGCTCCGGTCAAGTTGAGAAATGAGGAGCCGACATATCTAGGGTCAGTACAGCCACTACACAAGCATAAATAAAAACACACTACAAGGCCTTATAACCGAAAATATTTTGTGCTTCTAAATACTGATTTTAATGCGAATGAATGTTCAGCGAAGTATTCCCGAGCAAAACTTAGTTCCAGGGCAACTATTCGGCAGTACTTAAAGGCTGAAACTGATAGGATCAATAAGCCCTAATTTAATCTATAGCCTTTTTGCCAAGAAGGTTGTCTAAGATGGTCAGAAGTGTTTTCATTGGGCAGCCAGTATGCAGCAATGCTTTGAATTCAATAACACAATTTTTCAAGGCCACTGCTATAAACAGATTACAGGACTCATAAGACTACTTGGCGAGCATGCGTGCTGCTTTCGATAACTTCTCTTCAGGCCAATACAGTTATATGAAAACGTTGGAACGTAGTAGAAATTTAAAACATGAAATCGATACTGTTCATCCATTTGTGTGTGTGTTATGTGAGAGGTGTGCATAGGGGAAGGATGATGTGCAACACTGTGATAGGCGGAAGTGCGTGTCTGGTAGAGCCATGCTAGGGAAAAGGAGAGGACAGAGATGGCGCGGAGTGAATGCATGCAGTTAAAGCGACCGTTGGCCGCTTAAGCGCGGAGCTTGTACGAGGTTCTTTTGTGCGCACAAGTCCGGCTTCTTCAACCTAACGGCAGTCGCTTCTGCTGCTGCTAATAGACGATTGACCCAGTGGTTTCGGTGCATCTCAAATTTTTGCATGGGTATCACTGGTATTTGCTGATTTTACTGCAAGCAGCAGCCTAGAGACTGCCAGAAAGTCTTTCGCTAGTTACATGAATCAAAAACAGCATCGACAAAAGGTTGTAATTGTTTGGTGTAGAAACTCGTCAGGAATTTACGTACGAATCTTGCGCGCCCAGCGCCCAGGTCTGACCGTGCCTTTCCCACGGATGCGCGCAATTTCCAACCACGTTCGAGGCCATTTTTTGACTAAGCGCAACGGGTCCTAGTGTCCCGAAGCAAGGTGTGAATTTAAAAATGAGCCATTGATTCGATTGCAAAGTAAACCAGAATTTAGTTGAAGTTGGTTAGATGGAGGTAAGACATCTTTAAGGGACTAGAGTCCACTGTCCATCCTGCAGGTGCAGTTTGTAGCAATTGACAATTATACACAGGAAGGGGAAATTGCTTGTTGTTACATAAGGTAATTAATTGTTAAGTTATTAGTTTGGGGAATTTAGCGCAAAAACCACCCGTATTACGGGCGGTTCTCGTGACTATGTCCTGCGAGGAAGGACATATCAGCAATCCCTACAGGTTTAAAAATTAACAAAAGTCATGTACGTTTCGGTGGATGGTTTGTAATGACAGAAAATATGCAGTTTTACAGCCTAAACCAAATTGAAGACGGGTTGTAGTAGCCTCAACGCCAGTTGGACTCCAAGTAGCAGGTTGACTATCCCTGGAAGTCGTACTTTCCCTTAGAAGCAACCTTCATGTCTCAGAACGCTTTTTCTCTATATATGTGGTTCAGATTTTTACTACAGGTGGTGCATCACTGCACATGGTGCCCCTCGCACTCGTGGGGTCAGTCTCCCTAACTACCTGTCTCGTAGGCAGCGCGGCACGAGGGATTTCCCGTACCGATCAGCTTGAATTCATCAACGAATATCAATATTCCTGAGTTAAACTGTCAAGACAATGAGCCCGTGGCTCACTAGTTAGAGGGTTGGACTTCTAATCAACAGGTCGCGGGTTCGAACCTGGGGTGGGGCGCCACTGGGGATTGGGTATGACTGGCCAATGACAGCTAATGAACCAGAAATAGCCATTTTCCAGTCTCCCTCGTCTTCGTCGGCAGTGTTACTCTGACTTTTCCGCCGATTAACCGTACCTAGTGAAGGATTCGAGGGAAAGCAAATGCGATTTGAACGAGAGCGGTGAGCGCCTCAGTCTTGTATTACAGACCCTAAAAACGAACTGCGCCGGAGATGCGTCGAGATTAAAACGGAGTCCACCTGACTCATGGGACACGTTTATCAGGCGGCGCTAAGTCCGCGCAAGCACTTAGCTACTGCCGTACAGGCGTATGGTGGCTTGCTTAAGACGCAGGCTTTCACGCCATGTCAGACACTGCGCTCACTCCCATCAGCGGGTGATAGACAGGCACTGACTGTCGACTAGTGCATGAGAGAGCGAAGGGGGAGCGAGGTCGACACTAGGAAATCCACTCCACTGAAAATTATCGCAGTATTCGGTACCGATAGAAGTGACTATATGAGTTCCATATAGCTGTTCAATAGAAGGTGATGCGATCGCTGAGACAAGAAGTTTATTTGCCTGACGTTGCAGACTGTCGCTCCACTTCATCGACAGAGACATGAGCAGAAAAGGATGCGGAATACACTTGGAGTGAGAATAATAAATTCGACGCGATTATCTTGTTCCCGACGTGCTAAGATATTAGGGCTTGAGAGGTTGCTAATTGGCGGTGTATTTCATTCTTAGAACCAAGACTCGGGCGACAATGGCTGTTTCTCAGTGTGGCCTTCAGAGCACTCTCATTAACGAGGGATCCGAGCCCACACTTATCGTTACATGGTAACGCAGTGAGGATCAAGTCTTGTGTGTGATGTGGGTGGACGGGCCATTTGGCTTTCTCCGTCACTATGCCGCGCCCATCTCCTCTCCTCTGGACCTTATCTTGTTGTCTGAGCAATGTGGGTGAGGGAAAAGAGAAAGTGAGATAGATGCCTCGAAAGTCTCTGGTGCTGCGCCAACCCCATTGGGCACGCAGTTGTCGTCGCCTCTTGCAGTGCTCAAAATGTCGGATATTAATAGAGTTTTTGTAATTGCTCCACTTAGTAGCTTAAGAGGTCCGGGCATCCCACGACTTTTTCGTCGCCCTGTATTATTTTGCACTGTGAGACCAAAGAAAGTTGAATGAATGCCGCCTCACGAAAGACACCTGCCACTAGTAGTTCGATTATTAGCTACAGCTGTCCCAAGTAATTCAGTTGCTAACATGGGGTTTTCTGCTTTTTCGTACGAAGCCCGTCTTCTGCCGCTGCTATGCTCTGCCGTGGGTTGGAAATGCCTGCAAACTGCGCAGCATCGGGACACTGTGCTTAACCCAGTTCCAGCTCCCTCTTCTCCTTCCCCAACACTAGCGCTAGTTTAGGTGGGTGGTCGCCGTCTCTGTCTGAGTGGGTGCCCCTAACGACACTCCAATCACAACCATCATCTGGCCAGTTGGCGATAAATTGGGTCGAGATTGCAGACGGTGCAGCACGAAGTTGGCAGGTGTACAATAAATACACCCATCCCTCACGGATAATTTCAAGCTGGAATAGGAAAGGGGATAAGTGGGTAGGCCGCCATGTACACCGGCCGCTTTTTCCTGGGGAAGATTGTTGTTGAATCTGGCTGCAGCTTTGCGTTAAATTGCAGGACAATTTAGGCTAGAGTGTCAAACGTAGGGTTAGGTTAGAGGAACAGATTGAGGGTTAGGCTTAAGGTTCGGAATAGGTAGCCGTCCTGAAATTTCCCTCACCGTCACAAACATTAAGCGGGGAGTGGGGGAGGTTGGCGTTCGTATTCCCGTGTCCGTCCGAATGCAGCACATAATTGATCCTCACCGATCAATCCTCGAGACCAGTACCCACTCCTGGCTGCCTGTTAGCAGTTTATTAATACCACTCTGTTCTGCCGCTAAAAACTGATGGGTTTCAGCCCCGAGTAGTTATATCGATTTTTCAGACTGAGGCATACGTCCACTAGGTGTTTCTGTTATTGAACATCTGGGCTCTTAAAAATGAGCCGTCAATTTTCCTGCTCTCCATTCGCATGTAAATTGTCTTATACATACATCCGTTGACCTATTTTTGCTCATTATGTATTAAAGTTTTTAACCCTCTTTATTTTATTCAAGCTGCAATGATGAGTTCATCAGCGCACGACGCTAGCCATGTTTTTGAGGAAGTCCAATTTTGGTCTACATTTTTCCCCTCACTGAAAGGGACGATCCACTGTTGTGTTGATATTTGCATCTTTCGTCCATTATGCGTCCTTTTGTGATGTTCCGTGTTAAGCGGTTTGTGTGTCCAATTTTTCTCCCGGCAAACGGAGGACCATTATCCTGTAAATTTTAGAATACATATTTCAAAATAAAAGTGTCTCTCCTTCTCTCTATCTTGTACCTTAATTTCTGTCCTCAGCCGCCATCTCGACATATGTTCCCCTGACTCAAAAATACCAACCACCTTTGCATATCCCAAATTATTTGTAACCGCAATTGCATACATATAAACTCACAGATACAGTTTAATTTGAAGGATAAATTCAACTAGTCTGACTGGAATAGCCATGGGGCGTCTTTAGAAACAGTGGCGTATGCCCATTCAATCATGCAGCAGAGCAAACGCTTGCTAACGTCCACACATTTTTCTCCTTAAAATGGAGGTAGATGCTCAGCGACTGTTTTTGGGGCGGACTTTGCGGATCCATTTCTGCTCAGGATGGTGAAAAACACTCTTCAGAAAACCAGACTAATCCTTCATAGTTTATAGGGAACAGATTTTCAGTGGCCTTGTGAAACTGAGGCAAAATCCAGTTTCGTTTTCCCTGAATTGGAAGGAAACTTCCATTGTAGATGGACTCTCCTTTCTGAGTGGTTTTTTGATAGACTGGTCCCTGAATAGAGCCGTCACTTACAAGAACGTAGAAGAAAGACAAAAGGTTGTGTTAGTCATGTATGATTGCAAGTTTGTTCTTTACACTGGGCAGTATTCGCCTATCCCTCGGGAAAATTATGTCTCAACTTACTAGACTTCAGCAGCCGGTGGTGCTCTATACCCAGGATCAGATATCCCGGAATTTGAAGCCAAATACTGATCAGTGGGCATCAGGCCACACGCCTAGCATTAAACTCCGGCTTCACTAGCTCACTGAGTGAAAGCTAGAATAGCAAGTAAAATGACAGAGAGGCTCATCTCTCGGGTTCGTCCAAATCCGGAGTGGGACTAGGGCTACTTGACGACGAACAAAACGCCAGAAGTAGCCGTCTGGTTCTCTCTGTTTTTGTCGACACCAGTATATCCATTGACTGAATAATTATAAAGGCATAGTTACCTGCGATGAGGAGTAGTAATTTGCTGTCGAATAATCTACTCTTCGATCGCGTTACGGGACACACTCATCTCAATGTGCCTTGGGATGCCTCAAGCTTCTTCCAACAGCCGTACAGTGGATAGTATTAGCTGTGGCTAAGTAGGCGCTCACTGATCGGTTACAGCACTCACTTGCGTTGTGCCTTGGGGCTCAATCTCGAGCCCCGCCAGCAGCCGCAAGGCGGCCAAGGATATAAGCAGAATAACATGACCAACGAAGACAAGGGAGACTTAAATGACCATTTCTGGTTTAAAGCCGTCATCAGTCAGCCATATCACTAGGATGCCTTACGCTGACCGATTGCTGGGGATATGAAAAGTGTAAGCAGTTGTGGAAAATAGATTGACGTTAAAGAATTCATCACAGTATCCTCAGCTCATCCTCACCTTTTCGTATTTTCTAGGGCCGTTTTAAGGGAAAACAGATATTTGAAGAGAAGGGTTATTCCGGAAATTTTGGGGTTGAACAACAAGATTGCGCTACAGAAGCTGAGCTAGGACTACCAGCAACTAAGTTCGGTTTCGTAAACTATTTAAAAGGGTTGGGGAGATGAAAAACGCCTATTCCACTGAATCGCTTTAAGGGAATCGAGAAACTGCCATGTCATGCATCTCAGTGACACTCTAATATCCTACTAGTTATACACCAACTCCCTTGACGTAGGCCAGATTTGCGACCCGCCTAGACTGTGAGAAACTAAATTGCGGTACTTCAGGGCCTCATTATGCAACTTAATTTGTCGACAGATGTCCTATTTCTGGATTGAAGTCACCACTGATTCGTTCATTCGCTAACCCTCAGTCACTCTATAAACCGTACACGGAGGATACTGAGATTTCGTTAAACTTTCAGTGTGCAAGTATGCGTGATACCATGCAGCTAACCGTCATTGATCCCATTCATAGTTTTTAAAATAAGTTGACTTTGAATTTGTCCCTTGAACTTCAAAATTGTGAGGGTTTGGTACAGAATACTGTTCAACCCTCACATATTTCAGTGCGAACTTCCGACTAAGACTTACTAAGAGGTACTAACGCTTTAACGCGTTCGAGTAGTCATTTCTACATATGGATATTCTATTCATTTCATTTTAGTCAGCACAATCTTCCAAATTTTTGCAAGTATTGCATGAATAAAAAGTATCTTTCTCAACCTATACTTTCTCCTGTGCCCTTTATTTTTACTACTAAGTCATATAGCTCTATCCAATAATGTGAGCTATAATCCTCTACCCTTTGGAGGTATAAAGAATTTTGTTTTTATTCGGAGATATGATTATCAAGTTTTCGATTATAAGCGTAATTCTTATGCATAGCTAAATTTTTCACATATTGATCGGCTCTAGTTGCGGGTATAACGGGTGAGTTCAGATGCTTCTTCTAAATTTAATTTATTTTTAGATAATAAAAATCTACGGCAGAATTCGTATGAAAAGTTGTTAAGCGACAGGGGACAGTAAACGAATGATCGTTCTGACAACATGCTTCCTCTAGAATAGTGACCGTTTTTGTACTGAAAGCCCGATATCATTTAAAACACGACCTAAGCTCGAGGAACGGTGAATTTTAGATCACTCACGTCAATGCTGACAGATGGATGCCCCACAGCGCGTATAAAATGTTCTTACCAATGTCACATATCAGAGAAAATCAGCGGTGATAAATGGGTTAGCGTTCATTATCGAAGCTCTAGACAAAACGCAGTTAGTATTTGGAATTTTCTCGCGGGAATAAGCGGAGAAAAACTATCATACTCTTTTCAATTTCAAATCACTCTGATCATGAAATTGTAGTACTGGGTTCTAGGCAATATCTGAAAATTTAAAAAAGAAGCACTTACAAGTCAGAAAACTCACTCAAAATGCTACGGCACCACCGGTTACATTCCCAAGCCTTCATGTCCAACTGCTTATTGTATCTGTTAGACATTACATGTCATTAAGTTATTTTTACTGCATTTTCGTCTTCCCGCATGTACTCTACCAGGTAGTTCGAATTTAAACATCCTTTTGCAGTCACTATTCTGCAGTCAGCTTGGCACTAAATTTCCGGGAAATTAGTTTTAGGTGTATATATAGGGTTAGGGATGAGGTTTCTGTTTGAGTTACTTTTACGGCTAGCGCACAGGTAACCTGTGTTATAAAGGGAAGTTCTTATTGCTGTGTTCTGTCGGGACGCCAGGAGGCATATAAGCAACTCCGACTTTAATTTTTGTAAAACATATAATATATATATATATATATATATATATATATATATAAATTATACAAAAGTATAATTATGATATAGTATATAACATTATCTATAAATATAAGATTATATATATATATATATAAACTACATAAAAATTATATCTAAGTTAAAGGTGCTTTTTCCTCCTTTGCATTATTCGTATAAATTATATATCTACACACGAAAAAAAACTCGACGGGGAATACGTGTCGAGAATGCTCTTGACAATTTTTCGTACGGAATTGGTTATGTGTCCCTGCTTTCCAGGAGAAGATAGTAGAAACGGACGCCCTTATAACGGTAACCTAACGCTTTATTTCATTAGGTGTGCTTATTCCCGTATCCTAACCCAACCACGAGCCCTAACCTAAATATTCATTGATGAAAACTCACCGATTGTTAACGGGGCTCACATGCCGTTCTGCCTTGGTACTCGCGCTCGAGTCCCGCCAGCAACACAAAGCCGGTATTATTATTATTATTATTATTAGTAGTAGTAGTAGTAGTAGTAGTAGTAGTAGTAGTAGTAGTAGTAGTAGCAGTAGTAGTAGTAGTAGTAGAAATGGATGTCAAGGAAGGTAAATATTCCCGATAGGACCAGTGGCTCAATGTTTTAGAGCGTTGGGCTTCCGATCAACAGATCGCTGATTTGAGCCTCGAATAGGGCACCACCTTGTTCGGGTATGCCTGGATGATGACAGCTACTGAGCTAGCGTGGCCATTCCAGTCTCCCATCTCTTCTCTGGCATTGCTCATCTGCCTAACCAAAAATTTAACCTAAATCTTAACCCTAAGTTTTACCTTGACCATAACTTGAATTACCCTGGCATTACGCACAAAACGGCCTATTTCGTTGTCCTGCCAGGAGAAGGCACCTAAATGATCACTTATCACTTTTCAGATGGGGAATCCACCTGAAATGCCCGTTAAAAGGAATGAATAAGGGGCAATCGTACATGCTCCTGAGTTCAAGGGATCTCATAGCATCATACTTGCAATCCTATGATGCGATTTAATAATAACCTTGAAAAATAAGTGATCAGTGGAGAATGATTTTTGGTGCTCATGCGAAAATCCCTACGGTAACTCAGCGTGGACAGTTTCCAGTATATTTACGGTTAATTCAAATTTTCCTATCCTTGCACTTTAAACAAATAATCTGAGGGAAAATGTGATAAGTCACGCTATTTTTTAAAAAGACTTTCTTCTCTAAAATTGATTTTTCATATAGAATGATGTGTATTTTTCCTTTTTGAAGGTACAGCGATAATTCCAACAGGCAATCGTTGGTTCCAAACATTTTAGGCGCCTATAAAGAGCTCCACAAGTAATCACCAAATTTAACCATGTTTGTGAGTTTTTCAGTTAAAGAAGAGAACTGGTAAAAATTATTTTTGGATAGACAAAAACGCATAAACATTCATATTATTATGCTAAGTAGTACGTATGGATAACGAGATGTGCTCACTATATTAAAAATGTTTCTTATTGTAGCAAAACGGTGTTACTATCCATTCAGAAATTGCAGAATAGTTTGGTTTTTCAGATGAGTTTTTACTTTGGAAAAATGATGAAAGTCGTAATCATTCATCGGATAACTCCCTTACGGAAACATTTTTAAATACAAAAATCCTATGAGAGGATGATTTTTATTTTGTGAAAAGCATATTCCTCACAGTCACATGCTTTGAACCTGCGTTTTTTCGGTGATTAGGTTTCATATTTAGATGAACGTACACACAGTTGATTCCGTATCTCATGAAACCTCAACTGAAGTTATGAAATAGCTTTTTAATTCGGAAAATTACTTAGTTGTGATTGTAATATTGATTATCATGTAGCTTATTCTCAAGATATTTCTGTCCGGTTGGGATGTCGGCTATTTAGTCAACTTAAGTAGCATGTATTTTTACTATTTTTTGACGATGTCCTTATAAATTCAAATATAATTCATAGAAAACAATCAAAAGATTTTACTTTCTTCTAAGGTTTTATTAGGTCTTCTTCAAATTTTATGCTGGAAGAAAGTTTGTCTTTCAATGTTAAAAAGGTTACTACCTAAACGATCAACTGCAGTCCAAATACGTCTGAGAACTACGGAAACCACTTTTCGGACACTCGACTGAAGACCAACAGCTCAGGCAAATACATCTATGGCTCCGGCCTTCGACCAGTCTTACGACCACTGCCAATGGACCAATCAGGAGCAAATACAGTACCAGTGTCAACGTGTCAGAATGAGATGCCGAAATAGGTGTCTGGTGCATGCACACAAGCCCACGGCTGAGGCGCAGCCCTGTTCAAGGCGAGGCATGGCAATCCTTCCCTTGCGTGGGCGAAGCTTCGCATCAGCCGTTTGTTAGTGTGCATGGGCCGAATGCCCTGTTAGGCATCTTCGGGCACTGACAGTGTTCTGGCTCCTGATTGGTCCTTTTAAATCTGTCCACGCATTCTAGCAAGGTATCATGAGGTGGGAATGCGACTCCTGACGGGTCGCAGCGTTTTTTTGCAAGGCCATAACGGGAACCCGAGCTTACAGCATGGTCCACATGCACTGCCAAATTTTAAGATTACGTTCGAAAACCGGCATTCTGACGTGATTGACATGTCGGGGAATTATGCTGCAGGGATAATTATTAGTACAAACCAAATTAAGCAAAATTTTCAAAAGGTAAAAACAAATTTTTGAATTTGGGTTAACATTTCACGCGTTGGGCTAGCTGCTGTATTGGCGAAGTCAGCACATTTATCACGAAGGAGCAGAACACAAAACGGATCTTATTCATCATGTTTGATAAGACATGGGCTCAATGGTTAGAACATCAACGGGTCGCGGGTTCGAATCCCAAATTGTCCACACTTGGGATTGGGTATGAATTACTGATGTCGGCTACTGAGCCAAAAACGGCCATTGCAATCTTCCTTGTCCTTGCCAGCAATATTCATCTACATAAATATCCTTCTGTGTAAAGTTGCACAGTGTTTACGGTTTTTCTTGCCTCAGACGTGGCAGTCCGGCCGTAACGCCAACTAGGATGCTAATAATTCTCCGTCTCCTCTTTGAGAAAACAATGGATAAGTGAAGGGCAATTAGGTTCCAACAGTCTAATGGTTGGGTGAGGATGACTGATTTACTCCTCGCATTCTCGAGAGGACGGGAATAGGAACATCGCTCACGCAATACAGGTGGCCTATTCTCGTGTTACCCCCTATATTTTCCATGGCCCTATGCTTAGCAAACCCAGCCTTATCTTACCTTAACTGTAAACTTAACCTTAAACTAACCTCTAGGGTAACCATAACCTTAACATTAATTACACTGTAATTTAGCCCAAATCGTCTTTATTACGGATATATGTATGTCCCGGCGATTGCAGATTTCTGCGGCTAATTTGAACGCGCTAACCTTCACTTAGTGCATAAAAAAACTATTTCAACACACACCACTCCTCGGTTAGCGTAAAACGACAGTGCGAACATCGCAAACGCGTGTGTGCTCCAGCACGGTGGGCTCAGAGACGCCGACCTTCGCGTTAGTTCATTTTATGCCGATAGCAGACTTGCGCAGAATCTACCGCACTCTAACATCCCTCAACGGCCTGGGACCAGTGTCAAGATAGAGCTAAGAAACACAAAGCAGGGGAGTGGGCACAGTTGCTGACAAAGCTAAGCAGTTCGTCTACGCGTGCAAACACACGGCCTGGGTCACACACGGGGTGCTAGTTTTTTTACATAACAAGAAGTGAAAACCTCGAAGCTCCATATTCTGTGCTGCAATTTTTGTTTGCGCAAAATTGCTAGCCACACGGGTAGGATGCGGATGGCAAACAGTCCCGGTGATAGTGAGCTAAATTGCCGAGTAAACGTTAAGCCAGGCATCGACAACGGGGATAAAATTACGCCAATAAACGACTCGGGTACTGATCGAAAGGCAAACATCGCATCAACTACGACCTCCAGTGATGAACAGGCTTGTGGTGGCCTGGCAACCACGCCCAATGAATACTGTGCACCTAGTGCCTTTTCTGTCGCTGTCTCTGATGATGGGTTCGAGAGTGAATTCAAGACGTCAGGCAAATAAGCGCCGCATTCCAGTGATCGCGTCTTCTTCCTCTTCATGACAAAAAGTGGTTGGTTAGAATCCGATCTGTTTGGGAGTGCCATAAAGGCCACAGTAAGGAGTCATTACAATCCGACTCTCCACCCAGAGAGGAGAAGCCAGTCATCATAAGCCTTCCAAGTCACCGCTTTTAGCACACGGGGATAGATTCAGGTGTGTCAGATGATAATAGTGAATACTATGTGTCTAATGCTGTGAGGCCACAGTCCCCAAGGTCGATCTCTCTCTCTCTACTTCGATTTATTCTGCCGAGCACCAGTTCACTGTCTGAACCAATCAACCAACTAATGCTGAAATGAGATGCATATGACTGGGGCAGCGGGAACCTGCTGCTAAGCACTCCAATAGCCCCCCAGATTTGGAATTTTTTATAATTTATAATTTAACTCATTCTGAGCCCTCATCTTGCACTCCCCCCCACTTGGTTCGGCGCAGCCCTCGCGTGGCCTGCTGTAGGAAACCCTGTCTGTGAATCAACCGTGAAAGGATGGATGTTTTGACGACTCTGTTCCATGGCGGTCGCTTGCATGCGCGTGGCTGCCAAATGTGCCTCTAGTGGACTGTTTGAAGACAGTCCTGGCAAATTTGCCTATAATGAGATTCATTACAGATTTTGCAATCTGTCAGACATTAACAATACAGTTTACTTATTCAAGTTACCCCACATCCAGGCATATAAAAATCGCTGCAATCCCTGGAGGTCTTGCAGTTAGATTAAAATATAACCCCTGCCTCTTAAAAATCAACCACCAGGCCAGGTCGTATCCCGTGAACGCGACAATCCCCAATCCCACTACAATTTCATCGTTCAATGGTGTGCATGTTACTTCGGGGAAGAGTACCACCAGAACCAAGCTCCTTTAATGTCACCAACCACATTTCTCAACCATAAATTTTCTCGGAAAGTTTGACTTTTTAAAATTTTGAATGTTGTTCGTATATCCATAGGTCATTGTGACTGAATATTTGATAGGAGTCATGTATTTGAGTGCCGACAGGACACGGATAGAAGGTACTAAATTACCTGTGGCTTTAAACTACATTCCACGGAAAATAGGGTCATTTTCGCGGTATGGGTGAAGTTATGCATTGATTTTAAGATTAGATTTACCACTAAGATTACGGTTCAGGTTAGGTTTAGAGTTAAGGGGAGGGTTGAGATGAATTGTTGGGAAGAAGTAGATGCGATCGCTGGGACAAGAGCTTTATTCGCCTGACGTTTCGGATTCCAACTCGAACCCATCTTCAGAGACAGGATCAGAGGGAGTTGCAGTATTTATAGCATATAGTTGCTATGCTACTGTATGCCTATGACAATTAACGGCTCCCCAGTAATCGATGGAGACTGCGCTCTGGTTCGCTTATTGTTTTATGACCGGCATGCGGGTCGTTATCTGCTGAAATTTCGTCACCCATGTTGGGGGTTGGTGTGATTATTGTTCAGAAAAACTGGCTACCAGCACAACTTTGTTAACCGGTGCATGCACAAACGAGACGAACGACAAAATCGCATTGAACCTAGATATTGGCGAGCGATTCCATACGTCTAAAACGTCTTGTAGGCCGTCAGCCGCCTTCTTGAAACACTTGGAGTTTGGGTGGCACACACACCGGAGGCCACCATTCGATATCAGGTAATGAGACCAAAGGGCCCACTGCCACGGCAAAAAAACATCTGGAACTGTTTATGGGATTTGGTGCAGTTGTGGGCAAAGAAACTACGTCGGAGAAACTGGAAGACTGCTTCGGGTGCGAATTGCCGAACATGCGATAGCATTGTGGCGAAATGATACCAATTCTCAAGTCATGGCTCATTAGGCGAGAACCGGCCACAAATTCAAATTCCTAAAATTCCCATTCGGAGGTCCCCGAGGTCTTCCTGCTTAAAATATCAACTGAAAGCTGCAAGGGCGACGTCAGAAAAATAAGGCATTCAGAATACTACTAGCTATATTTGAGTAAACATTTCTTTATGCATATTATTTTTCATTGGAGGGCTCACACCCATAATTCCCATGCGGAGGTCCCCGAGGTCTTCCCTGCTTAACTATCGGCACACCTTGGTAACACTGTGAGTGTTCGCATCAGCCAAACCTGGCGGCCTTAGTCCATGCGGTCTATGAACGTTATCCATTGGTTTTGAACTGCAACGGACCGAGCATGATCTGGGCGGATATTTCTGCCTTTGAAATCACTCTGCGGACTCTACAATCAGCAAAGGGAGTGTCTGGCTGCATCTTCTGCACTTCGGTGATGATCAAGTGACCTCCGCGGTGCCCTCCATTTGACTCCCCAATGGTTGACAGTTTTTCTCCTTAATATCACCGGGATTTTTTTTTCCTACGGTCTGCTCTTTTTCAACTATGCTTCACTCAGTTGGCTCATATCAATTGGCCTCATCAACATCCCAAGATACAATTTTTTTTGATACCACAACTCGCATGTACAAAAAGGGGAATTCAAAGGTAACTCATCTACATCTCCCCTCAAATATACTGATACGGATGAACCCAAAGTTCTCGCACGAGGTGATAATCGTGTGAGTCGCGAGTTGCTTGAATCGTGGTTTACGGGCCCCCAGTCTATCAAGAAGTGTAATGCGGTGTTGAGACTCAATTTGACCAGAGCAATCGGCCACACGGGGGCGCTCAAGCGAACGCCTTTTCCCAGATGGCCAATCTTTCCGCCACCCTCCAACACGGGGACGAAATTTTTAGCGGATAAACGACCCGCATGCCGGCCAGCAAACAATTAATTCACCAGAGCGCGGTCAATAGCGATGAAGGGGCAGCTTTTAATTGCCGTAGGCATGCAGTAGCATAGCGACGGCATCCTATAAATGCTTCAACTCCGTGTGTACGAAAGTACACGTATCTGATACTGTCTCTGATGATGGGTTCCTGTTAATCTGAAACGTCAGGCGAATAAAGGCTCTTGTCTCAGCGATCGCATCAACTTCTTCTCAATTATTTCATGGGACTCGAATTTTTCGTTTTGTATCATGAAATGCTGGATTTGTGCGAAATCGCAGGGTCCAGATATGCAAGAACTTTCCTATGCGTTGTGATCTATAAAAAAGAATATAAACAAGCAATGTTTCCAATAAGTCCCTTCTCGAACCACAAATATGATCTTAAGTCAATGAACATCAGGCGAATGAAAGTGTGAGGAATCACATTGTTTTCCTGAAAAAAGGCGCGTATTGAGCTTTAAGAAATATTTTTTGCAAAGTTCCGAATTTTTTGACAAAAAACACATTAATAAAATGTTTGACTGGATTTTTTTACCACGCCATTAATTGGGACCGCAACCAAAGTACGTACATTTTAATGCACATTTGGAGGGTTACCTCAATTGAAGCTCCTAGAATTCTGGAAATTTAGACCGAATTCTCCTGTACTATGGGAGTACCTTCCCATTCCCTGTCGTGCGGAGGACGGCAAATAACCGACTCCCACAGAACTCGGTACAACACCAATGGAACTAAAACCCCATTATTTCGCAGAATAATATTTACTACGTTTTGTTATATTTCTTCGCTTCTTGACGTTCGCCGTCGTTCATGACCAACCGCATGCAATGGTGAATAAAACTTTAAAGAAGTTCTTTTGGTTAGGAGCATAATCCCAAGATATTTCAGGCATAAAGGGCAGCCGACATATGAACGAGTCTCGTTTCGATCAATCGTGATAATTCCAAAGCAATAACTACTGTTTTATTTAAGTAAGCATTCTTAATACAAAACATATATTTAAGTTTCTATGATTTGCATGGGATGGGACACATAGAGTTGGTTTGAAGAGACAATCTGATCTTTCATTTGCTACCGTAAAGCAACTAAGCAAGATGAACATGCTTTCAATGGTGTTATTTTCGGGGTACCAAGCTAAACTTCCGCTGAATCATATCAGTCCAATGACATAAAGAATAGTCGAAAACACAAACTGACGCCTACAAAACGAAAGTATATAGCAACCATGGTGGCATGGATTTCAAGGAAGGGGCTGGTTTGGTAAAATATCTAACAACCTCTTCCTGATTAGTAAAAATTCAGAGGAATTTTTTAAAAGAACACCTGGATGGGATAAGGTTCACACTCGCTCAGTTATGCAACAGGCACCCCGAGGCTAAAGAAAAGCGAGATTAACTGATTAGTCAAACGTCTCCGAGCACAGAGCTTTTGTGGAGCGCGCTAGAATATGTTTCTCCCTTTAGACGTTTTCCCGGTTAAAAAGAATGCATACCAAAATAATTTTTTTCAGCGGAATAAGGGAACGATGCATGAAGGAGGGAGGTTATGGCAACAGCAATGAACGAATTCTTTTCAACTACATTCAACTCTTTGCCGGACGTTTACCAAAGTGTCACCTGAATAGGACAAGGGTGCGTTATGCTATACTCACGAGAAAATTCTTCACCTATAAGGTGCTTGGTGCAAAACTCTTCCCAAATGTCCACGAAAACCAGTACCCTAATATTTTCTAACTGACACAAAGTAAAGTACTACTGGTAGGAGGTTCTGCTTGCTTAAAAATCCTCAATCATGAATCAGTGTTGTGACTAGCCTAGGGCAAGCTGGTAGGGGCTCGATCATATCCCGAGAAGCAATCTTGACCAACTCGAGGAGTTGCGTTGGAATATTGAACAACTCTCAGCTCGGAAGATAAGCGCAAATAAAGACGAAATTGGGTGCTAAATGCTCGACGCACAACAGGCTTGGAAACTAATCAAGCAAATTTTTCCTCAATAAACATGAATTTCTAGTCCCCTAAGGCCAC
Organism: Schistocephalus solidus; assembly: GCA_017591395.1. Classification (NCBI taxonomy): domain Eukaryota; kingdom Metazoa; phylum Platyhelminthes; class Cestoda; order Diphyllobothriidea; family Diphyllobothriidae; genus Schistocephalus; species Schistocephalus solidus. The sequence continues at coordinate 19,573 of WEDG01003444.1, read as the reverse complement.
CAAGGCATAAGTCCGTCCCCTCCCTCCCTAAACTTTGTTTTTTTTGCCAAAGTCACATGAATCTCCCATTTTCTTATCAGCCAACCGCAAAGTGGCCGACCAAAACGCCACACAGATCCCGGGCGAGAGGCATTTCATTGCTTTTACGAAAAAGACAAATCTCAGGGGGAAGCAGTATTATCTACAGGTGTCTCGTATTAGTTCACCAGTATTTCCCTCGCGGAGACAATTGAGCAGTTGTGTGACGAGACTTTGAAAGTGGATTTCCCAGCTGACAAATCGGTTTTAGTCCCAAGGGCAAGACCCGTTCACTGCACGTTGGATGCGCAGTCCAAACTCGGCGGTCAATTCTGCCGACTGAGAAATGATGAGATAACCCCCTCGGCTCCAATCAGCGCACATCATGGGAAAATTCGCAAAAATTCACGTCGTTCGCGTACGCTCGAACTTCGGTCCCCATACCGGATATGTTGGTCATAATATTATAATAAGCGAATGAGATTGTTAAAAGAAACACGAGTAAGGAATCCTTGTATGGCCGCCTTAACAAGACATGGGAATAGGAACAAGCCGCAATTAATGTGGCTTTGCGCCAAATTCCGGGAAAATTATATCTAGGAATAAGATGACGGTTAAGGTTAAGTTAAGGGTTGGACTTAACTTTGAGGTAAAAGTCAGAGTTGGGTTAAGAGTAATGATAAGGCTAAGGATTAAAGTTTTGGTTCATCTTAACTGTAGGCTTTAGGTTTAGGGTTGATGTTAGGGTTAGTGAAATTTACTGTCAGATCACCTATTTTAAGCGAGCGGAGTGGTTCCTATTCCCGTGTCCTTTTTAGACGGCCAAACAAAGCCTTTCTACCGGAATAACCTCCGAGATAAAGCTAATCAAGCCCACTTGCCATTCGATATCACCCGACAGTTCGACCGTCGATTTCGAATATGGCCACCGTATGCTCCACAGAAGGGTGATGCAGGGACGGTGACTTGCACGTGATTAAGTTTAAAGTGATGCTAAACTTGCATTGCATCCACCGCACTCTCTCCTCCTCTCCCACCTGAGTCCGGTGTCATGGCAGAGTCAAGAAGATCGGATATGGGAGAGGGCGCAGGTGGCTGGCGCGGCCGGAGCCGTCCCTGGGCGTACCACCACACCTGGCTCAGATCCCACGGAGTGGGAGTAAAATAAAGGCCACATTAAGAAGGAGCCGTTGCAGCCTGACTCTCAGTCCGCCAGTCAGCCACTCCACACAAAACACACATTGGGCTGACCACGCGTTCCGAGTTATCCCGTCAGTTGGTAACTTTCCAAGCCACGGCTTTTAGCGCACCGTGATAGTTTCAAGCGCGCCAGATTATTTATAGTGAGGAAAATGCGCTGAGCTGTCGACCTCACTCTCTCCCCCACCCCCACAGTCAAACTGCTGTCCGAGCCGGTCAGTTGTCTGATGCGGGAGAAGGCGCTGCTGCTGTTGACCTCGTCTACGTGTACTACGTACACGACCTGGCCCCCCAAACACGAGCACCAGGATTTCACACAACAGGGGGTTGAACGACTTACATCTCACGTGTGTGAGATAGCCAGAGGTCACGTTAGGAAGGAGCCATCGCAGCCTGACTCTCAGACCACCAGTCAACCACTCCACACAACACACATTGGACTAACTGCGAAGTCTGAGTTTAATTGTCAGTTAGCTACCTTCCAACCGCGACGCTAATCGTTACCGCACTCTCTCCTCCTTCCCCACCTGAGCCCGGTGCCACCCTAGAAAAGAGCGGCGAGATTGACCTCCCCAGCTCGTTGTCCTACCCACTGGAACGCATGTTCGAGCATTTGGTGGAAGTGTATTCCTCAGGAAAGCGTGCACCCGCCGGCGAAAAATCTTCTTTCTCCCGGAATCGAAGCTGAGGCTGCCGCACAGTGAAGTGAAAAAAATATGTAAAGGCTTCGCAGATACTCTGGAGGGTACAGGCATTTGCAGGGAAATGAGATCCTAAGCATCTGCTAGCGATAACGCCTGCCAAACAGGAACAAGTGCGAGTTGAAAAGGGGGAACGGTCCCTTCAATGGCCCTTTGGATGAGGAGGCCTGGACTCGGTCGAAATGGCTTACATGCTCCCTTCCTTCCAGCGAAACACTGGCACAGAAACGCCCTCCACTCAATACAAGTGGCCTTGTGCTAAATTCCAGGAAGGGTAACTATTCCCGAGTTCAAACCCCTAACAATGACTCTAACTAAATCGTTTACCGCAAGCTTCTTCTTAACCCGGACGATTTCATAATCCTTAACCGCAACCCTACTTCCCTTGAAAATGAGCGCAAATCCATCCTTATAAAGGACGGTTACTGTTCTCTACTGTGAGCTCCTAAAAGGTCTTCTGAGGTCTGCTCTTGTGTGCATGTATTCGGTGAGCAAGATAAAATCCATATTTCCAAGTGTCCTCTTTCTTCGCCCTCGGAATACACCTCTTCCGGGTGTATTCACGCCTTTATTCATTTCACTGGGGCAGTTGGCAATATTGATCTGACAACTAGGCGTGTACCTAAACAAATTTGAGAGTAGCATTCTGCTTGGCTTTACCAAGACAAGATAAAGTCCATCTGAAGCACAGTCGTAAATGGTCTCGTTTACGACCTCCAGTGAATGGACTCCGGATAGGTCTTTCGAGTCATCTACATTGGAACCACCAAACCGCTGTAAATTCGTACGTCATAAGTGAGTTGTAACAGCAGAGGCGGTTGCCGTGCGGTTAGACAACCCAACCGTATGCTATCAAAAGGCGTTCATGTAAACCCTCGAGCTACCCTAGTCCAAGCGGAGCCACTCTCTCTCTCTCTCTCTCGCATCCTACCATACGGCGTCACCGGTATGAGATACAAACGCATGCAACTGACACCATATCTTCTGATATCAGACCTGCCTCCTTTGACATGCCCATACCCGTCAGCCCCCTTTCGTTAGCACTCTTGTCATTGGTTGTTTTAAGGATTCACTGTTGTGCTGTGGGGAATTTTCCATCCTTCCTCTCCCTTATCAGTTTTTGAGTGAGTTCTGCCGAGGAAGGTCTCCCCTATCAAACCCAATGCAGGCCCGGAGCAGCGCTTCCAAAAGCATTTCATGGAAAAGAATTCTACACAAAAAGCTTCATCGGAGAGCTGATATCATCGTTGTCCAACCGCACTAGAATTACAGACTTTGAAGTCGGAGAAGAAGAAGAAGAATAAGAATGAGCGCTTTTTGGTGTGGAACCCTGTGCGGGGAAATGGGTTTCTCACATTTTCATCAGAAGATATAAGCAAGAGCGTATGTCAGCCGAACTTGTACCATCAACCTAGCAAAGGAAGTTCATTGTATTTCAATTAGCTTATTCAGTCGGGCAGTAGACTTATCTAGCGCAATCAAGACCAGAATTTGGAACTTCATGTCCTGCTGACTAAATGCATACGAGAGAAAATCAGCTCTCTGACGAACACGTGTGCAAATGGAAGAGCTGTCTCAATTATGTCTGTCCGGATGAGGTCACGTAATTATCAATTTACTACGTGTTAATGCCAAAGGCTTCCCTTGAAAGCGATCATATGCTGAAGTAATCGAGCGGTAAGGAATTTCTCTTGCAGTATAAAATTCACAGTTATGATTTAAGATGACGCGTCTTTCTCAGACAGTAAACTGATTTGTCAGTAGCCTACGTTCTCCCGCAAACGCAAGCAAACCCACAAATTATGCCCTAACTATCAGTCGCACCCATCTAAGTCATCAGCAAATGCGGCTGCTTACGTTCTGGACTAAATTATCGCACTCTGCCACTTACCGGAAGACATTAATTCTGTTTCAGGGAAGGTTGTATATGTGTTATTTTACAAGACACTGTGTGGTCGAGACTGGCACTGCACAGAAAACATACCCAGAATGAAATCACGGGGATGAGGTTACATGTTCACTTAAAATGTACAGAATAAGTGTGCTAGATTGGGATCAGGGATTGTCTGAGCAATTTCGGAAGATACATATACAAGAAAGTCTTCGAAAGCAGACACGTGGACGACTTAGAAGAAGGAACTATGTCTTAAAGTGTCGTTTGGAAAAAAACGGAATATTGAACTCCAATACTGTATCCTACAGTCTGTTAATTTGTTCAGTTACCCAGTGGCCAAGACGCAAATTTCCATGGTTTGGTATCATAAGGTAGAGACAAGGTTTAAGCTGTTGCAGAAACTCTATAGAAATGATGCGAATGACCTGCAGGAAAGTGAGTTCTACGAGATGTCCATCACAGGATAATAAGCAAGAACATCCACCAAAAAGGGACCTAAAGGCGGCTGAAAGAAGGACCTGCAACTTAAGTTGTCGTTCCGAGGATACCCAACTGCTGAACTCTGCTATGGAACGCACTTAGCCAATGGCCAAGAGAAGGTTAATTTTCTCTGGCATCCTCGCCTCAAAAAGCCTGTAAACTTTCAGTTTTGCAGCAGCGTAGATCGATCGAACGACTCGGCGCCTGTCGAGTTATGTGCGAGAGTAAAATTTTCTTCATTCAACGATAAAAGTCTATCTTGAGCGGTCACGGAGTAGACAGCAACCAGACATTGCGCGTCATCACAAGATGCCGGTGGAACGTTCTATATTCGTGCGGGAACATATGGTAGATGACCTAACTCAGGCAACGTGTGATCGAAATTTGAGTGAGTATTTTAACGCATTTTAAGTCTTGTTATTTTGGTTCGTTGAGTGAATTTGGGGCTCAAAAAGCCTTTTAATAAAGAACACTACATGTTCAGTCTTATATATTCAAGAAAAGCAGGCAGGATTTGGGTGAAATTGGAGGTTTCCGGACATCCAAGACATTTTCCACGCTATTTAATATCACTCAGCAAACTCCATAGTTTGTGCGCATTGTACTATAAAAGAATATTTATATAAGTCAAAAAGGTTTTAAACTTATCCCTTGTGGAACGGGAAATTTCGATCTTAATTTAATGAAAATCATGTAAAGGGAAATGTAGAGAATCACACAGTTTTCCGAAAATCCAGAAAAGAATTTAGCTTTGGAAATTATTTTGTGCAAATTTCTGAATTTTGTCAGAAAAGGAAGGAATAAACATCTTTACAAGTATTTTTTACTAAGGCAAAAATGAAGATCTTTAACAAATACGTACCAGCTACACTGGAGATGGACTACAGAAACAGTATGCGATAAGATACTGTTTTATATAATATAGTTTCTGAGTATCCTGAATTTAGAAACGCAAGGGACAGAAGGTTAGCAGTTTTTGAAAAAAATTAGTATATATTCGGATAAGCTTTTGTTTATTTTCAGGCTTACGACGGGGCATTTAAGTTAACAGATGTAGTCAAAATGCTCCAATATAGAGCGAAAAGTGAGTTATTTCAATTTCGGCTACAAATATATTACTAATTTTCAGGGAACTCACAAAACCGAAAAACTTCCACATTTTCACCTTAACTTACCCTTGGAGAAAGTTATGATCCGAATATTTTCGTCAGCGAGGAAGCTAAGTTACTTGCTTTTTAAACGGTTACTTTATTATCAAACGTTTTTGATTCGATCTTAGGCATATTTATTGTCGAATTTTTGTTGTGGATGTTCATTTTTGCTCGACGAGTTTTCATGTTTGGGTGAATCTACAAATATGACGCAAAGGGCCATCTCCATTAGAGCGAATATCCAGAAGTCCGTTACTTTGTTAACTGCTTTTAATAACTATTTTATTTTGAAGGTTTTGATAAACACATAGGCAGGATCTAAATTTGTTGCCAATCGATTGAAAACAGTGAATATCGTAAAACATTAGCCGATATTTCAAGGATGATCTGAGCATAATTGTAATTAATACCGGAAATACATATACAGAATTTTAACGAAAGGATAGTTCTCTTAATATACAGCAAATGGTGTATTCACGCCATCATCTGACAACTCGTTTTAAATTTATTCATTGCATTTACAGCGATTTTTCACATTATCAGAATTTTTTAAAAATAGTATTGCTCAGCTAAATAATATTACTTTTCACATTGCCTTTGAGTTTTAAATTCACTTAAGGTTGTTCATTAATATTTCAAGGCTTTGGTACATGCGTTGATGCCGGTTTGCAAGTGATTATCAATCTTTCGTAAATTTTGGCATTTTCATGAATAAGCTTATCTACCGGATATCTACGGCGGTCGTACGGCTACCCCGCCCAGTCGTAGGCCCGAACAAGGTGGTTAATGAAGTCGTCCAGCTATCTTGACTCAAGCCGAATCTACATTCAAACCCACGTCGCGTTACAGCCACAAAACACTATAAAATGCACCTAAAATACTTTCTCCCGTATCTAACCGTGAGACTGGGGCATATTTCTTTCCTCGTCGTTTAGGCGTGTCCCGACGTCCCTTAACACTGTCATCAGCTCCATGGTTTTTAGTTATTTTTCACTCCTAAATGACCTTTTAATGCCTTAACGGAATGCATTATTTTTGAAAACTTGGTGCCCCAAGTGGGATTCAAACTTGTGGCTTCCACCCAGTCGCTTCGGTTCGGAAGTGACGCATCACTAACGGTGAGAGAAATTGGCATACGCCTTATTTTGAAAATATCACGTCAGAAATGCTAGTACGGAGTGCTGATATACCGATATTCTGCGAGAGATATGCCGGAACCCACAGTGCATGGGGCGGAAAGACTTCGAAGCAAACACTTCCGATTGAAAGGGATTAGAAAACCGCATGCAGAAGTCAATCAGCAAATTTCTTGACAAATATCGTTTATTTCGAACTTGACTAAAAAGGACACAAGAAACAGCAACGACAGAAGAGAGCGTTCGGGGGAGACGCTGTAAAATCAACAAATTTTTTTCAAGCAAGGCACAAAAAATAACAGGAGAACAATGACAAATGAGTGGGAGGATGCAGACACCTATTACTTACCTGAAGTGTGCAATAGGAATGTAAACGACGAATGCATTAGACAAATTGAAGAATTTAGTGAGAACGTTTCCCTATGAATTGAGACTGAGAGGTTGGTGGACAGGGTAAAATGAAGGTACAAGAAATATTATAATTCCTTAGAAAGCATGTCAAACAATCCAGGAATGCAAGAGAGTCGCAATCGAAACCCACGCATTGGGCTGATACCTCATTATTCACTGGAAGAAGATTTCCCAATGAACAAATAGTGATATGCCCCACAACCATGCCATCAGCATACTTAGCATATGGGCAGTCGTTGCACGATCGCAGGTCAACAGTGTGAAGCGAAAAATATGTGAGAGGATAAAATGGAAACCAGAAGCAGTCCATAGTTAATAGGCAGAAGAGTGAAGGTCTGTTTGACAGACTAAACAGACTGACTGCGGAGAGCAAAGTAATCTTTTAATCCAGCCAGAAAGGCCGAATTGTGATAGTTTACTACGGAGGGTAATATTCTCTTGCATATGGTGATGACTACTCTTGCGATTCCAATGAAATAACGACGGCATAAAAAGAAACTTCGTAACACCGCACAAGCGCCGGGCGGAGAGCGAACGCAGAACCGTTCTACCATCGACTATGACTAGGTCTGCCGCGAGCTCCACAGTACGATTGCGCAGGGACGGTGACTTAAGCGTAGCAAACTTGCGCTGCGTCTACCGCACTCTCTCTCGCTCACTCATCCCTCACCCTCACCTGTGCCTGAGGTTAAGACAGAGGCAGGGAGACCGGAGGCGGGGTCGGGTGCAGGTGGCTGGTGTGACGTGAACCCGCACTTGCGCCTGCCACCACACCAAGCCCCGAATCTATTTGTAGCGTATTCCATATTTTGCGCTTTTCAATTGATGCGCAACGTGCTCTCAGATTACCTTTCGGCGCCTTTTCATCTTGCGCGTAAAACCGACAATGTTTAAGATGAACGAAGGCGTCAATGTGACCCTCTTTTTAAATCCAATTGGTAGCATTCTACCGCTCCAGCAAAACGCTAATTTTTAAATTTGCACCGTTGCTGCCTAGAAACTTACGCATCCTCACCTAAAAAGTGCAATCAACGATAAGTAATCGGAAGATAATTTCATAGTCTTTTCGGTACTTATAGTCATTCAAAAGAAGTCAGGTTCAAAAGCAGAGACATACGAGGGATCCCTTGGTGGTTATGTTAACGATTTGTTTCTTTCCCAGTCGAACGGTCTCAGGAAGCAAATATTTCAACCAGTGCTAGTTAAAATGACATCACCTTAAAGATGGACATCGTGCCCTCTTGAGGTCTACTTAGTTCCTTCGAAACCACGTGCGATGCGTAAAAACGGAACAAATTTTCTGAGTTCTTTTTTTCTCAAAATTCATCTGGAGGTGCATTTCACCTTAAGGCACTGAAAGCCTTAAAAGGAGTTCGACTGTCGTTTTAGACGAGGTCCAACGTATGCTCCACAGCACAGTTATGCAGGGAAGTGACTTGCGCGTGGGTTAGTTTTACGTTATAGTATACTTGCGCTGCAGCTACCGCACACTCTCTCTCTCTCTCTCTCTCTCTTCCCTCACCCGTTTTTGCCCGGTGTCAAGACAGAGTCAAGAAAACCGGAGGCGAGTTTGGGTGCCCAATTCCACCTGAGAGTTCGACCGCCGTTTTCAACAATGTCCACTCTATGCACCACAACAGAGTGGTGTAGGGACGGTGACTTCGCTGGATTATAGTTAGCGTAGACTTGCAATGATCCACCTCTCTTTCTGTTCCAGTCCCCCATCTAGGCCCGGTGTTAAGATAGAGTCAAGAAGGTCGGGCACCCAAATCCACTTAAATCCACCCAAATCCACCCACCAGTTGTTTGACAGAGTTTGACAATCGACGGGAGCAGGAAGAGAGAGTAGGAGTTGGAGCGACATTTAGGAAAGCCATTATCACGTCCGATCAGTGCATATAACTCCATAAGCAACCAGACGTATTATCAACTAACGGGATAAGTCTTAACACTATATGGTTTTTTGGTATATTTTAGGATTTTGATTTGCCCCAGTCAAGAATACCCATCTTTCCATTGTGTCCGTATTATATCTGTCTATGGGTTCGATATTAGCGTCAGGGCGGTTAGGCTACACTCTGACTGTTGGCTTGCCTGAATTCTTTAAATTGAGCTGAGCAGAGGATTTGGATATAGTGACGAATGACAGGCAGAGATTGAGCCCTACGGCACAACGGAATGAATGAAACGTTTTGCGTAAGAATGGTAGAGGGAAAGAATATGGAATTTTTTGAGAGTAACATTCCAAAGTGTCAGCAAAAGAGAAGCAAACTTGCTACATCCACGCGGCCCCAACAGATGATCGGAGAGGTGATTGGTTCGCATAAAAGTATACAATTATTATGGGGACAGGTTGAATCTCAGCTTATGCATTTCGATCTCTTTACACGTAAGATATCGGACCGAGGTATGACTAAACATATGTTGAAAGCCATGGTGCATGAGACGAAGAGACTTCTTAGCAATTAATTATGGGAGATGTACAACATCATTCATAATTCGCCCAAAAAATTGTATGACCTTGGGGAAGTGTCGTTACTCATTGTTTTAGTGTGCTAATTGCTACCCCCAGTTTCGCGCAAGAATTCCAAACTATCAACCCAACCATATTCTCTGCCGCCAGATTTTCGGGCGAAATTGACGACAATACCGCCGAGAATTCACGTTTGGATATTGATAGTATTCTTTAATCGAAATTTACAATCTGAGCCCAATTCAAATTTAACTACCGGTCGTAATGCCATTTTCAATAGCGTTCAACAGACGCTGTGCTGTTTTTGTTCGAGTCAGCAATAGGATTCACTTACGTACGGTAACGCAGTGGATGTTATGGCTCATGTAACATTGACTGCTCAGGTGAAGTTATAAGACCATCTGCGGAAAAAATGTCTTGTGATGGTTGATAAACCTTAAACTGGTGGCTTTAGCTTTCCATCCCATGCATGAGCAGATCTTACTTAGAAAACAAGTAACTGTTTCTGAAGGGCGTTCATCGATCGAGTTAATGGACACGCTCGTCTAGTTGTAACTTGGGAATGAATTTGGAGTTCTCGCATGCAGCCAAATCAACGTAGAAAATTATCAACATGACCGTTTCTGGCTTATTAACCGTCATCAGCCAGTCTAGGTGATGCCCACCCCAGTCTCGAACTCGCGAACTGATGATTTGAAGTGCAATGCTCTAACCCACTGCCACACGTGTTCGTGATCGGTGAGCGCCTATCCATCAACAACTCACCGTCTTATTGTGGCATACGTATTCAATGATGTTCTATCACTCTGGATCCATATCACGTAGATATTTACATAGTATTTGGATTTTGGTTATAAATATCTGTATTTGGGTTTTTAGGACATCCGCATTATTTTTAGCGTATTTAAATTTCATCATATTCATCAGTGCTACTTTCAAAGTATTCAACTCGATCCACATTTATTCATGCTAAGAAACCTAATAAAGCCTACGCACATTTATCTTAATCGATGGATAAATCTTTAAAAAGATTTAAATTTCCGTTTGATTTTCACCACCACTAACTCTATTTCAGAATAGCATAAGCGCAAAGACGCGGGAGGCTGGAATGGCTACTTCTGGCTTATAAGCCGTCATCAGGCAGTCGTACACAATGCCAACGTATGCTGCAAGACATTATGACTTAAAGCGCTTGCATTATTCTCACTGATTCCCCGTGCCCTTAAAAATTCAAGTATATTTTATCGAAAATATGCACAAAAGCTATTCTTTCCTGTGCTCCTTTGGCGGCAACTTACGCCAAAGGAGCAGAATGTACGATTGAGGAAAGGGCATCTTTCGATTTTAAAATGTTTCTTAATATGAGGTTTTTTAAGACCAGGAAATATTCATAATACAACGCATCCACTAGTTTATAAATGTGACCCATAACATTTGAAATATGATCCACGTTCATTGCAAACTTTTTTGGAACTCTGTGACTTCTTCCTTATAGCGTAGAAAAATATGTGATTTTGCCTTATGGCATGTCGTTTGGAATCCTTGTATTCACCGGTAACGGCCGCTAAGTTTCAACATTAAGAAATTTTCTTAAAACTGAAAGATACCCGTTCTTTTGGTATAAAATTTGAATATGGTGTAATTTTGTACTAAAAGATTACAAGAAATAATATTTTTGTGTATGGTTGTTGCGAAATAAAAATTTGAATTTATAAGGGCCATTGAAAACCAAGGAGAAAAATACATGCTATATAGGTAGCAATTTTTCCGGAGTATGCTTCTTGCAGGCGACCAGGAAGCTGCTTGTTCAAAAGCCAGCATCCTTACGTGACTTCACGATAGTCAGTATGCCAACCCAAATTAAGTAATTTGCTCGAATCGTAAGTACATTTCAGAAGTTCGGTTGCATTTCATGAGCTAGGGCCCGTACTGTATATTTACACATTTTGACGTCCAGTACATGTCTGGCCACCAACAGATGGTATTCAGAGAATAACGAAGGAATTGTTTGCTTTTAACTTAATAAAATGAAGGAGAACCAGAAACCGAGACATCTTCCATCATTTTATGATTTTTGCTAAACCTTGGCCTTGAAGGGACCTTGGCCTAGAGCAACCGCTATCCTCTGATTGGCTACTGGGCCGATCACCCGGTTGCTTGATTACGATTGGTCATCAGGGCCTTAGGACTGCACTCGGTTTGAAGCACAACCGCGTGCGCAGTGTGCCACCAAGACAGTGGCCATGTGCAGGCTATTGCTGCATTGGGATTGGTTGGACAGGTGTGTGCACAAGCCTGTTTGACTGGGTGCGCGTTGTGTGTGTGTGTATGTGTGTGCTAGCCGTTCCCTCGGGGGAGGAATGAATTAGAGAAGGCGAGCGAAGCAGCGGCCTAGGAACGAGGGCGAGATGAGCGCGTTCAAGCGCTTGTCGCATGCTCTGCGCTCTCCGCGATCATCCCACGGGACGGAGAGAGACACACGGCACTAGTTCTCTTCCTTCGCCTTCGCCGCGCACCCCCGTCGCCCCCGCCCCCTGCGGCCGTCCACGTCCTACCTGCATGCAAGCGTGAATATCCTCTGATGGGCCTGTCTGAGGGTGCGCACGTGCGTGCTCGCGGGTCTAAAAGGTCCCAGGGGAGACTGGAGGCTGGCGCAAGAGAGTGGACGCGAGGCAAGCACATCGGTAACCATCGCGCCCTTGCCTCGGCGGCGGCGGCGAACGCAGAGGGCACCAGCAAACGACACACAGCCAGCCAGGGCGCAGGAATGCCGCATTCAAGTCATATTTTCTTCTGCCGTTACTGTTGCGCTCACATGGCTCACATTCTACGCTTTCTCAGCTTTCTCCGCTTCGGCTCAACCCACCGCCAGTGTTAGGCCTCGGTTCCAACGCAAACAGACTACATCACAGACAGGTTGTCTCGGCCAACTTCATCTTGGAGACGCAGGTTCACCAAGATATGGCCTCCTCCGGTGAGCTCCCAACCTCCTATTCTTTCACCTCACCTTTGAAATCACTCACAAGTCAAGTGTCAAACAAAAAGTCAGAGCTTCTAACCAAAACCCAGAGTACAGAACCTATATCGGAAGCCCTATCATGATCAGTCATTAAATATTTCGGTGATAGTTGAATGCCTCTCAAAAGCATTTTAAAAGAAAAAACATCGCTACTTATCACGCGATTCAGTAGCATAGGATTTGATATGGTGAAAAGTTGTCGTCCCGGAAGGCAAAAAGTAAGGCTAGTATCATCTTTAATACCTAGGTTGTGGAACGTATACATGTCAGTTCAACTGTCGTAATCCGATGATGTCCACCGCACGCTCTACAGCATGGTGGTTGAGGGACGATGAATTGTGTGCAAATTAGGTTTAAGTGATAATAGACTTGCACTGCATCTACCGCACTCTCTATTCTCTTACCCGCCTGCATTCGGTGTTATGACAGAATCAAGAAGACCGGAGGTGGGATCGGGTGCATATGAATTGTATGCCACGGAGTGGGAGAGCAGATACGGCATGGGCCGGCACCTACGCGTGCCCGTGCTCGGTACGCGTACTCCCCCCCATATTCGGCATTTGTTACGGGATCGCATTCCAAATAACGCCTGCCGCACCCTGATTTGACCCCCGTGTTAGTCCAGCACATCGACCATGCGGCCCGTTTAGAGGGCCAGGAAATTTTTAATAATAGCTTTGAATAAGCAGTTAATAGAAACTTATGGAATATCGATAGGTGCAATCGGTAAGGATCAATTATACGATCCCATAAACAGAACATGGGACTAGGAACACCCCTTTGAGGTAAGAAACTTGGCCCTCTACAACATTCTCTTTAGTAACCCTAAGACTAGCCCTAGCAGAAACCTAAATTATAGCACCAATCATGTGGTACACAATACCTCTACAGTTAGCACTAACTTTAACCTTAACTTAACTTACCAAAACGATAATCTCACTCCTAACCTTAAACCTTACTCTAAACGTAACCCTCACCCTAACCCTATTTTCTCTGAAATTGAGTGCAAATACACCTGCCTTGCGGACGGTTTCTGTTCTCATGTCCTGTATAGGGACCATATAAGTCATCCGCACCATACGAAGCCTCAGAAAAGGCTCAAAACCAGGCCGAAACTGTGGAAATTCAACTTCTGGTCAACTAACATGCATCGGGTTCAGGGACACGCCGTCAGATACTAAAGGTCGTTTGCGCATTTCAGCTGTTTTCGTTCAGAGTCTCTCTTAAGGTTTCACTGTTCTGGTTTGAGCTGGCCAAACTGTCCAGGAAGTCCGATTTTACTTTCCCATATTTTTACTCGAGACTTTTTTAAAAATACAGAGCAATGACTTTCAGAATATGGCATGTCCGAAGTTATTCCGATTTTAATGCATGAATTTGGCGTAAATACTGTCAAGTTCGGTGGAGTAGTGAATATTTCTAATGTAAGGTGGAAGAAAGTAATATTTGCAGTTCCCTTCGAAAAGAACTTCCCTCGTCTTCAAGCTCGGATACCGGTTAAGCCCTCAGGCAAGCACCGAATCGATTTTCCATAGTTTTATCACGCGCATTAAAGGAGTTAGACCTAGCCCAGGGTCCTTCAATACCCTCACGTAGTTTCTGGTGATTGGGGAGAATTCGCCAGTTTCCGGCTTATATATTCATATGAAATTCAAGGCTGAACCTATAAATTCCTTTTCAGAAGACTTTACCGCATGTTAGTTGAGAAATTAGTGCGAACTCAAACATCAACGTTTACTATCCGAAGTACATACCAAACCAAAATAAGAAAATCTTGGGGACACATCGAAGGGCGTTTAACGCTTTCTTTCGTGTTTAGCAGCTGCAGCAAGTCAGCGAGATACGCTTCTGGAACTTCAAGTAAAATACAGCTTCTAGTACCACATAGTTCAAAAATGACGGAGTATGGATTGCCCTAGTTCACACAAAACTTCACAGGTTTGGATGAAATTTAGGTCTGATATTTGAAGCCCTTAAAAAGGGATCATTTATGTGTTAATTACTCTGATGGAAAATTCTTTTTGTTGTTTGCTTATCTATTTATCGGTTTACTTTCTTGTGTGGTCCATTGGATAAAAAGACAGAAAGCTAGCTCAAGATACCATTTCTGGTCACCATGTGGCTCATTCTAGCAGCTGAATTTAAGTCAGTGATAAATCTCATGAAATTTTAAACTAATCTCTGTAATTTCTTTTGAAATAGAAAAGAGTATTTTGAGAGGGTTACAGTATGCATTATTGTATAGAGCATTATCCCAGACTATTCCAGTTCCAGGAGGTTTTACGGCCGTCTCCAAAACTACATTCGGTGCTAAATAACTACATAATTTGTCTCAACTATTTAAAGTTAATCTCTGTTTCTTTAAAAATTTCAAAAGTCAGGTTTATAGTAAAAATGCGCAAAAATATATTTTTTTATACTCCTTTCGGAGTAAATTCCGTTTTTCAAATCGTATACTTGAAGAAATCGCCATAGTCCATTTAAATCATTATTTTCAAGTCTTGCATGATTTTTAACCACACCTACACTGTGTTTAGTGTTTCTAAACCGCGTACTTTATAAATTCTGTGGAAGGAAAATTGTACATTTCTTTGAGCCATTGTGAATACGTCATAAACGGCTCATATAGTTTTTACTCATGGATATGGAAAAATGTTGTATACTTGTTGTATACTTTGTTGTTGTTGTACTTGATAAGCTGCATTACTAAACGGGCAGATACTCATTTTTACCGAGCGTAGTTTATGTTAACTGCCGGCAAAAAAACGCATTTAAAAACCAGATCCATTTTTTTCGTGATTGAAATATCCTGGGATTAGGCTGCATGAAAAACAGTAGTACAACACCATCTAAGTAATCATCACAACAGTCTAAGTCCAACTGTAAAGAGCACGAATTTTCTCACAAATGGTTTCACCTTTACCAAGTAGTATTTTGGTTCTCACGTTTCTGCACACGGTTCTGCACATACTCACAAAATAAGCCCGACATCTCTGCATATGTCGGTCTCAAACTAAAGCGTTACACAGAGTTCGCAGTCATGGAGGGATAAAAGCTGATTAGGTTTACGTTCTACTGGTCGTTAACCAAAAAACCTGGAAGCATTCATTGAGTAGGGGCCAGGTTTTGATGTTAATATATTAACCGATTGCGTGGTTTCCAGTTATACCCATCGGGTCATAGTTCGAGTCTGGTCATACCATTAAAACCCTATCACTTATCATTGGGTCGTCTTTGAGTTTTATCTAAACAATTCGCATTTGACAAAAATTCGAGTGGGACTAACCAGTTGCCTAGCAAAGCATCTTGTCTTCAGGCAATGCTGGATAAAATCAGTGCCATTTAGGAGCGTTCTTTAACTGGTTAATTCACACTGCTCAACGGATGAAGACCGTTTTGTGTGAGTGGAGCAGAACACACAGTTTCTCGCCCAGAAAACTATCGATGACTTGCCTAAATCTTTCAATTGCATTAGCTTTATTAGCTTCACTGCGTCAAAGCTCAGTTTTAACATGACTGTTTTCGAACTCTGTGGGAGGCTGTATGCACTTTGTTTTGCACATCCCTTTTTACTTTGGGACGTTGTTTGAAACCGGAAATCATAAGCGGGATACTGGGAAACCGCGCAGGCTCCATCACTTGTAAGTGACATCTCAGGTAGAGGTGGGAGAGGCATGAGTCAATCCGAACAGGATGAAAAACACGGCGACGGCCTACTGATGCAAAAACTACACCAGTATCGAATTTTATGATCACTCACGATGTTATCTGTTTCTTGACACATTTGTCTTACTGTGCGTCTGATGAAGACAGTGACGAGCCGGAGAACCGGCATCAACTATTTGCAATAATCAATTCGCCTTCCCAGAGAAGGTATCTGACTTGAACATATCTATATGATACGGTGGCGTTCAGCGATCTGTTTACGGAACATGTATATCCTGTTGTGCTTTGATATCAATTTAGAGCCCTCGCAGGCATTCGCATAGGGACGTTTGGTATACGATGGTACGGTCAAATCAACGAAGACAAGCATACGACTGGCTGATGATGGCTTATAAGCCAAAAAAATGGCCATTCCAGCCTCCTTTTGTCTTTTGCCGGTTGCACCTTATCATCATATACCACACGTCGCTATACGACTGCCTGTGAGGGCTCTAAATTGAGATCCAAGGCCCAACAGGACATACATGTTCCGTAACCAGATCATTGAACCCACCACCATCATAATGTATATTCTTGAGCACAACCGACGAAAACGAGCCCAAGGATTAACGGCAGTGTTAGAATGAATGGCCAAAGATTGTGGGTTCGAATCTCAGGTGATCCACATTTGGGATTGGATGGGACCATCTTGGAAAAAATTATCCATCGTTTTCTGTAAATTGAACATAATGAATAAATTATTCAGAAACCCACTCGATGCAACGAAATTACATTCATGCCACCATCACAAAATAATAAAATGATATACTACCTACTCAAGGTAGGATCCGTTTCACAAGCTAAAGTTTACCAATCAGTTGGTGGGGTGGTTAATCAGAAGACAGTGTTCTGCAATACATTCATCAAAATTTTATAACATCACATGATTAGTTTTACGCAAACTGAAAAAACAAATTTTTATATCAGAGAGTGGATTCCAAGATTGATCAGAAGACGCGATCGATTTTATCAAAGATTTATTCATCTGACGTTTCGGATCAACAGTTGAACGCCTCATTTGTGGTTCATTTATTTTAAGATAGGCAATTACAATCCTGTTAGCCATCTGCAAAAATATGAAACTAGAGATTTTGAGGAGCAAATGTCGCTGTGTTTGGCCTAACTGTGTCCACCGCTAACTAGCTGCTTAACTGGTGCTGTAAAAGTTCCCTTTCGGCTCCAGAGGATTTGTTTTCACCCTCTTTCCAGCAATAATTGATGAAGACCCCTATCTACACTCTCTGTTCGGCATTTTGATAAACATCTCACGAATTTTCCTCACATACGATGGTATACTATCACCAAAAAGTAATAGATGGAACCAGCGCAAACACTTGGGTAAACGAATCTAAGAATCAGCCAAGATTCTCAGGCACTTATTCAGGGCGTGTGGTGCAGATCTTTCCACTGTAAAGATTCTATCAACGTTTGCATGATTAAAATGCTGACTCATTAGACCCTATTCCGCTGAACTAAGTCCTGACCACCTGAAAGTTTTACCGAATGCGGGTCTGGCTGGCCATGAAATTGCAGAAAGTTCAGGTTGCGGAAATGATCGAAAAGACGAAAAATAGCCATTAAAAACTAACCCCGAGTCCTACTACCATTTACTCACGCAATTAAATAATTTACTTTAATAAGCATAGTACGACTGAAAACTTTGTAAAGGACAGGGTGGGTTCATTAGTAAGTTCATATGCTATAACTAGTATGATGCAGATGAAGATTATGATAATTGTAGGGGTGGGGGAGAAAGTGAGGCCGACGGTTCAGCGCATTTTTCAACACTTTAAGCAATCTGACGCGCTTTACACTACCACTGTGCGCCAAAAGCCGTGGCTTTGGAAGGTTGCCAACTGACGGGATAACTCGGACCGCGTGGTCAGCCCAATGTGTGTTTTGTGTGGAGTGGCTGACTGGCGGACTGAGAGTCAGGCTGCAATGGCTCCTTCTTAATGTGGTATTTATGGCACTCCCACTCTGTGGGATCCGAGCCGCCCCTCTCTTCTGTTGTTGTGTTCTGGTTTGGTGTTGGACCACAGTGCATGGGTCTGCGCCCTCTCCTAGCTCCGGTGTTCTTGGCTATGTCTTGACACCGGATGCAGATGTGGAGTGGAACGAGAGTGAGGTAGATGCAGCGCAAGTTTGCTCTCACTATAATTCAGCACGAGTCCCCGTTCCTTCACCACTGCTGTGGAGCATATGGTGGATATCGTCGAACATGATAGTCGAACGGAAATAAATATGATGCAGATCATGAAAACTCGCGAGACGCATACGAAGAATGAATTGACTTTGTTAAATGTATGATAAAATAGGTTTAAATATATATATTGAAATATTGACATCCCAAAAAAATTATCGGAATGCATTAAAGTTCTGTGGGATCAAAATAACTTTATCGCGTGAATTTTTGAATCTGGTACCCCAGTTCGTCTTCAGTCAAGTGAGAGCTGTACCAAGAACAGTTAACTTCGAACAATGCCTAATGCAACATTGTGGTTGTTTAAAGTGTAAATCAATAAGCGTTCACCGAATTCAATTATCCGGTCGATAGTGGCCGTTTTCGCTTCCAGTTGACCTTGAAAAATTTGTACATAGCAGCTAAATCGATATGCCTATTAATGCATTCCTCGCCTGAGTACATTGCCTTCGGAAGTCGCGGCCCTTCCTTTGTTGCGCAGACGCACACGATGCGGGTTTTTCTCCTATGCAAACATGCGTCCTGGGTCCATTGCGTGCATGGCTACCTGGTATAAGTGGATACGTATCTTCACCGCCAGCCGATGTTTATATATACGGGTGGAAAGATATTTCCTGGCTTGGCCACAATAGATTGAATCAAAACTGTTACAAATTATTTTGTAGACGATTTATTTTGTGTTGAAGAAGCCAACCCTGTCCTTAGGGGTGTACAAGCTGGGTGTGCAAGGTAGTTGGAGGTTTATGCGGTATCTGTAGCTGGTACGCTGTCGTACGATCAGCTCATCTATATTCTCTATATATGGGAGGGTTCGCCAGTTCGTGGGTTTTTGGCAATGGGTGGTCGTAGGTTTGGAAATACCTTTTTATTTTCCTTGGAATTGCTGTGGCCGCATGCATCGACATGAATAACATTACCGACCCAGGGGTGTAACAGCCGAAGCTCGAACCCGCGACCGGTTGATCAGAAGTGTAGCACTCTACCCCACTGCGCCACAAGCTCGTTTTCTTGACGGTTTCGATCGGGAATATTAACATTTGTGAGCGGACGCTCACTGATTGGTTACTGGACTCACTCGTCAGAACGGACGATGTATGATGTATGCTTTGGAATTATATGAGGAAAGTATACGGCTTAGACTCGGTTAAACACGTCGCAACCGAACTCAATCTATTTTCGATA
>WEDG01003442.1:0-28347 GCA_017591395.1 Schistocephalus solidus | reverse complement strand
TTGTTATTACTTCGTTCAGTTACGTATTGCTGATCTGGGCATATCATACTCTAGTAGTCTTAATCTGTCAGAGCACTGCGCCCTGATTGTCTCGAAAGCACGCCAAACTCCTGGGTTTATTCTCAGAAATTTTAAAACCGTCAAAATTAGAATCAGCCTCTATAAAATGTATGTCAGGCCTAGTCTGGAATACTGCTCGTTTCTATTTAGTCTTCTGAACGCTAGTGAACGAAAAGAAGATAGAATCAGTCCAACACTTCTTTACAAAAAGAGTTTTCTATTCAGATCACCGAAACCTGTCCTATCACCAACGCTGTGAGCTTACAAGCCTTGACCCGCTGTGGCTTCGCAGATTACAGAAGGGACTATTTTTACTGTTTAACTACTAAACAGTCGTACATTTAACCCCCTTACATCTCTGAGGCACCTCGACCACTCTCGGCGCACCAGTCATCGAGATGTATTTTTATTTCTTCCTTTGGCACGCACAGTTAGATACCGACAGTTTTTTTGGTAAACGCTATAGCAATCTGGAATTAGCTACCTAGAAGTATCAAAATTCAGCAAAGCTATCCCTTGTTTACGCGAACTGTCACTAGTTTTCTACATTCAGGACACCTTCCAAAACTTTTGGGTGCTGACTCTGCTTAAGCCTTCTCTTCGGTTCAGATGGCGTTCACGGACTCTGAATCCTGTGCCGGACTTCATGCTGAGGGCAATATTGCTGGCTCTGCAGTCCTCAATTGGCTTATTTCTCAGTCGACATCGAACAGCCGCTCGCCGACATACCTGCTGGTGCAGAATACCGGATCCGTAACACTGAATGGAGAGGTTCTTCACCGGGCACTTGTTAACGCGTCCCTGTCCAGAACTTTAATTACTCAATAAGCTGCAGTTTTTTCTCCTGAAAACACATGAAACAACGATCAGGAGTTTTTTTCACTGTCAGCTTGACCCTCTACTCTATGTTTATATTTTTTTGACCTTGCCTGTAAACTGGCAATAAATAAATAAAATAAAATAAAATAAAATTCTTTATTAATTTTCCAGCACCGTGTCTACTACACTGGGGTAGAGACTAAAAACTCTTAGGCTCGAGGTACTTGAAATTCGAAACCAATTTCAACTGTTCTTATCAATATTAAGCAACCTTCTCCATATCCTTGCAACAGATTGAGGTCAAGCTGAATGGCCTGTAGTTTGTAGCGAATGCACGACTACGGCTTTTGTGTAGCGGTGTAATATGGGCTGTTTTCCAGTTGGTAGGAAGAATTCCCGTATCGAACAATTTCTGACACAGAATGGAAAGCGGTTTCGCCAGCTCTCGAGCAAGTTCGAGGTGTAGCTTTGCTGAAATCTCGTTGGGGCCAGGGGATTTGCATGCATTCAGGTTTTTTAGTTCTGTAAAGACCGCCTCTTCTCGAAAGAGCATCTCCTGAATAATTGGCGCTCCCATAGTCTCGTAACAAGATGGAATAAAAACAGCTTCAATGGTGAAAACCGACTAAAAGAACTGAAAAATGTGTTCAGCTTTGTTTTTAATGTCTGATATCTCGAAACAGTCATCGTTTCTCATAACAGGAATCGGGTTCCTGTTATGTGGGCTTTTTCTTGCATAGCTGTAGAGCAATTTGGGATTGTGAACTGCTCGCTGGAGCAAATCCCTCTCAAAATCCCATCGGCCTTTGAAGATCAAAATTTTAACTTTGTTCCTTTGACTTTTGTATGCTTGCAAGTCCTAATTTTCATTGGATAGGCAAAATTTCTTCTAAAGCCTTCCTTTCCATTTTATCTCTCTTTTAAGATCCCTTAATAACCACTGTGGTCGCTTAGATATCCACAGTTGTGATGGCGGTCAGTGGTATTTTATTTGATTCAATAAACACACCTTAAATAAATTCCAGTCCTCAGTGACATTCCCGGAGAAGAAAAGATCCCAGTCTATTCGTGTTGCCTGAGCTCTTATCTTACGACAGTCTTCTCACCATAGATTGGGCCTGGTTTCACTGGTCACGGAAGCCCAATTGTGCATAATTGCTTAAAATCGTCAACTCCAAGATAAGTTTAAATTGCGTAATTTTTGAAGATATTGAGATACTTTCCTGCTCAATTACAATCTAAATTTTTAAGAAGTGTACTTCTGTACCCTAATTCCCAATTTGTGGCATCGAACCATCTAAATCCTCACGTATTCATATACCAGAAATATGACGGACTCAAAAGTAACTATCTATAAACTAGATCTCTCTGCTATCCTACGTCTGCAAAACTTTATCGACAAACATGAACATCTATTTACGTTGCTCAACTCATTATTTGACTCAAAATCCTTTGCAAACAGCTTAGCAAGCGTACCAAAATAGAACCGATCATACACGTAGTCACATCAGAGGTCGCTGATAGGCCCAAACGCAAATTTAATGTCATTATCCGAAATATCCCCCTACTCGGTAAACCCCACACCATCAATCCAAGAACTCATACACTCGTGTGGGCTAAAAATCCGCATAGCTTTCACCAAAAGGCTTAAATCAAGAAGCAAAAATAAGCCAGTGTTAGTGACTTTCTATTCACAAACAGAAGCCGATCTAGTTCTACAAAACCCGGAAGTAAACCGAACTCTGCTCACCCGAAAAGCATTCATAGGTCCAGACCTCACACCTATGCAAAGACGTGAACTTAAGACCAAAGCCACACAGCTCAAACCAGATGTTTATCATACCGTCTTCTCAGTGGAACTCCAAGCAGGCACTTCCAACGCTGCCATAGCATAGTGTCTCCTTAGCCAAACCTCTGGCAGGTTTATCTAATGGTTTTTCTTACACTCATAATACCAATCGAAAAACAGTTTCAGCAGTTAGGAGAGGATGTCAGAATCAAACGAAACGAGCACCTCAAAATGCTATAACCTCTCTCGAACAGATTGATGACACAAATTCTGGATCCAGTCATGTCTCAATATTAGATAGTAATATAAGTGTTACTACTACTCCGTAAACTGAACAACCAGTAACATAAATAGTCGACCAAGCAACTCATACAAATCCTATGACGTACGTGTCAATCCCTTCAAGCTCAAAATTTTGGCGCGTTGTTTGAAATCGGTTTCGAATTTCAAGTACCTCAAGCCTACGAGTTTTAAGTCTCTACCTCAGTGTAGAAGACACGGTGCTGGAAAATTGTTAAAGAATTGCCTTTATATTCCTCAGAGTTTGTAAATTGCAACTTGGACCCTCGATCTTTGCTGCTTTCTGAAACTCACGCCGGCTGTGTGCTCCCTGCATCTGTTCTCAATCGCGGAAGGGGCTCAAACCAAAGGGCTGAGTCCTTATATTTTCATATTCTTATTGTTGAATATCCTTACTGACTCTCTGTTAATTTTGTGGCAATTCTTACATGCAAAACTCAAGTTCAATAAGTTTATTGTCACAAAAAATTGGTCAAAGACCTAGTTGCTTGGGGCCGTCTATCGGCACCTCTACCCACTCGGCTATATTGGCAGGGGATCTTGTTAAGCAATTTAATGGACAAGCAGAAAACAATTGTAACTATCGTTATTCTGCTATTTGTTCACCTCCCGCTAAACGGGGTAAAAGTTCAGTAAGCTTAACTAATGTAGCTTACGAAGACGAAACAGGTATGGAGTGTTTCAGCCTCCAGCAAAAATTCTCAGGGATGGAGCAAAAAATAAGGAATCTAAGACAAGAAATAGATAACTTAAAAAAATCTATATCTCGCCCAACTGCTAAAAACGCCCCTGTTCGTAATAAACCTACAACAAAGCAAAATTCGTATTCATTTATAGCTTCTGCAAGCTTACATAAAAGTCACATTAAACATATCGCGATAGCTGGACCTGGTAAACCAGAGGAATCTTCGCTACTTCCGAGGGGAGCCCCATCTAGTCCTTGCGCCACTCCATCGGTTCTTAGTTCGGGTAGCATCAGCACTAATCTGGCTTTACCGCCCGTCGCTACATCACTGGTAGACGTTGCACCAACATGCAATGTTGAAGAGGTTGGCGAGTGTGTAAAGCCAAAGAAGAAAAGGTCTAAGAAGAACAAGTCATGCAGAGACTTGGCTCCAGCCTGCCCAACACCCGGCTCATCTGGACCTATCAGGCAAAGTCAACTGGTTACCAGTACTCACTCAGCTGAAAGATCTGAGTTACAAACGGGCCCTAGATTGAGTCGAAAACAGAATGTAGTCATTTAATGTGTCCCGGAGTCAGCTTCAATTATTCCAAAGGAGCGAGGTAAACATGACTTGGAACTCCTTCAATTGTATGCAAAAACGCTGCTGACGGACGGCGAGTCCATTCATATTCTCAAGGCATATAGAATAGGGAAGGCTCTGTCTACACCCGATTCAAATCCTCGACCAAGACCTCCTAAAATCATATTGGAATACGAAGTGCAGGCACAGCTCCTGCTACAGAGAAAATCAACCCTGCGGGGTCCGCATTCTGAAGTTCTTTTTCAACCGGAATATGAGTTGAAAGAGAAAATGAAAATGCGACAGCTTATAATAGAACTGAAAACACGAAAGACCAATGGCGAGGCAAATCTCAAAATAAGGGATGGACAGATAGTTCAAGTGAAAAGAACATTTCTTAATCCGAAGGCAGTCACCCTGACAGCCTAACTGTCCCGTTTCAGAAACCAAAAACTTGCCCGCTTAAACTAATCGTTCTCAATGCCAGATCTCTGTTAAATAAGATGCTTTTGCTCCAGACTCTGGTTTTCATCCACCGACCCGAATTTGTAATAGTTACAGAGACGTGGTCAACACCCTGTGTATCCGACTCCGAACTCTCTATTCTAGGCTACGCTTACATTTGAAATGATTGACACGAGGGCCGTGGCGGAGGAAGCTGTATCTATGTTAGGCAACCACTTACATTTTTCCATTGGACTATCGCCAATTTACCGCGGTAGAGGAGAGCTGTTGGCTCCGAGTTGATCTAAAAGATAACAACTTTTTACTCGTTGGTAGTGTCTATCGCCCACCCAATGCCAGCGAGGATTATGATCTTTGTCTCTCGTTGGCATTTCACGCCGCAGCTGACTTAAATCTGAAGTACTGCTTGATTGCAGGTGACTTCAATCTTCCTGAAGTTCACTGGTTTCGAACTTCCGGTCCTGCAAAGTTCGAAGACCTACTTGAGGCCATAGATATAGGCATGTGGGACCAGGTAGTTGATTTTCCCACCCGAGGATCAAACATATTGATCTTATTTTTTGTAGAGGTTGTCAGCCATCGTCAGTGTCACATTTAGATCCACTTGGGAATTCTGATCATACTATAGTTCTTTCTACACTAGAACTAGAGGCTACTGAAACGTTTTCCAAAAAATATAGCTTTTTCCGTGATTTCAGATCAGCAAATATGAGGGAATTGCTAACACACCTAAATTCCCACGACTGGACGAACTTCTTTGTATGTTCGGATGTGAATGTTTGTACTGATACTTTTTACAAAGTTATAGGTCCACTCATTTCTCGTTTTGTTCCCCGTAAGAAAATAATTTATGTCAAGGATGAAGTCTACCTCCCTTTATCATTCCGCCGTCGACTGCGTAGACTCTCCCGTCGTTTTCATCTACAAAACGACACCTCCGTCCTGCTCTTGATCCAACAAATCTTTGAAGAGGCTTAGAGACTGTCTGACGGAAAACGACAAGCCGATGAGGTTACCTTTGCCGAAAACCCTTTGTTAAATGTTGCGAAGCTCTTTTTGCGCACAGTAAAAGCGCAGAGAAAAACGCAGCACCCCTTACTTCGAGATGCCTTAGGAAACATAATAGCTGACGCTAAGTTGACTGCTGATAGCTTCAATGCTTTCTTGTCTAGAACGTTTAGTGAACATACTGTCACCCCCTTTCCTTACATCCGGGTTTGGACAGGTTATGTCCTCGAAACCATAACTTTTAACCTCTGGGACGTGACCGTAGCCATTCGGCGTTTTCGTCAATCGTACAGTCCAGGACCAGATGGCGTCCCGGTCAGCGTTCTAAAGGCGGATGCAAACGATATATTTCCGTCCCTTCTGTATAAGATATTTAATCTTGCTCTTGAAAGTGAAACTTTCCCTATTTTATGGAAGGAATCGCACATACTGCCTATTCCCAAACACGGCCGACCTACGTCATTTGACGACTTTAGGCCAATAAATACACTACCAGCAGTCTCGAAGATCTTCGAGACCTTGATCAAAGACAAGATGATGCGTCACCTAAGAGAAAATAACCTACTTAATGCGGCTCAGCATGGTTTTCTCGAAAAAAGGTCTTGTCACACTTGCCAGCTCTCTTTCTTTGATCATGTGCTATAATCTAGAGACAGCGGTTTTGCAATTTACACCGTTTACTTCGATTTCACTAAGGCTTTTGATCGTGTTGACCATGATCTCCTACTACTGAAACTTGCCTCCTTCGGCATAGGTAACAAGCTTCTTAACTTAATATTTTCCTATTTGAATGCTCGAGCACAACGTGTTAAAATTTCTGATGTTATCTCCAACCCCACGCAAGTGAGGAGCAGAGTAATTCAGGGCAGCGTGCTCGGCCCGCTTCTATTTTGCCTCTTTGTCAACGATGTTCCTGATTGTTTTCAGTATGGTAGGCCCTTTATGTACGCTGACGATTTAAAAGTTGCCTATCGATATAAACCGATTGATCGCAACATCGCGCTTGAGCTCTTTAAAAATGATCTTTAGGCCTCCGCTCAGTGGTGTCGCACATGGCGCCTCTCACTTTCTTGGCAAAAGTGCTCTGTTATGGTTATTGGTGACAACCATCAGCCCCACCTTAGCATAGACGGTCACGATCTAAATGTGCCCGGAGAAATAAAGGATCTGGGCATATCATACTCTAGTAGTCTTAATCTGTCAGAGCACTGCGCCTTGATTGTCTCGAAAGCATGCCAAACTCCTGGGTTTATTCTCAGAAATTTCAAAACCGTCAAAATTAGAATCAGCCTCTATAAAATGTATGTCAGGCCTAGTCTGGAATACTGCTCTTTTCTATTTAGTCTTCTGCACGCTAGTGAACGAAAGAAGATAGAATCAGTCCAGCACTTCTTTACAAACAGGCTTTTCTATTCAATACACCGAAACCTGTCCTACCACCAACGTTGTGAGCTTACGAGCCTTGACCCGCTGTGGCTTCGCAGATTACAGAAGGGACTATTTTTACTGTTTAAACTACTAAACAGCCGTACATTTAACCCCCTTATATCTCTGAGGCACCTCGACCACTTTCGGCGCACCAGTCATCGAGATGTATTTTTATTTCTTCCTTTAGCACGCACAGTTAGATACCGACAGTTTTTTTCGGTATACGCTATAGCAATCTGGAATAAACTACCTAGAAGTATCAAAATTCAGCAAAGCTATCCCTTGTTTACGCGAACTGTCACTAGTTTTCTACATTCAGGACACCTTCCAAAACGTTTGGGTGCTGACTCTGCTTGAAGCTCTCTTCGGTTCTGATGGCGTTCACGGACTCTGAATCCTTAGCAGGTCTTCATGCTGAGGGCAATATTGCTGGCTCTGCAGTCCTCAATTGGCTTATTTCTCAGTCGACATCGAACAGCCGCTCGCCGACATATCTGCTGGTGCAGAATACCGGATCCGTAACACTGAATGGAGAGGTTCTTCACCGGGCACCTGTTAACGCGTCCCTGTCCAGAACTTTAATTACTCAATAAGCTGCAGTTTTTTCTCCTGAAAACACATGAAACAACGATCAGGAGTTTTTTTCACTGTCAGCTTGACCAAATGCTCAACGATTCTTGGAGAAGTGCTGAATAATGCTTTGCACCGTAGCATTTCTTTCAGTGCCAGACGCATTCGCGATGCACGTGACGCCAAATTGACACAGAAATTGACCACGTTGAGCGAAAAGAATGCAAACATTTGCTATGCTAATGTCGTGCACAACCTTTCCTCCAAACAACTGACAGCAGAGCAGGTAAAAGTCCTGAGCCACGATGCATGTTTCAATACCATGGATGCCCAACCACTTGACTTCATTGCAGCTGCGGAATCGGTCATTCGCGAGGCCCCAATTACCGAGGAAAGCAGAAATCTGCTACGACAGCGAATATCTTCCAGACTGATATCCCACAAAAAACGCAAGACGCTCTCAAAAGCAGAAACTGAAGCACTTCGGACGCTAAAGGCCGACAAAAACATTGTCATACTTCCAGCAGACAAAGGACGGTCGACTGTGATTTTGAACCAAGAGGACTACGTCAACAAAGTTGAGGCACTCTTGGGCGATAGAACTGTCTATATACCTCGCGAGGATGACGTGATGAAGACGCTAGTAAACAATATCAACAAAGACCTGGCAAGTCTTCGGAAGTCAAAAGCAATAACACAGACTGACTTTCAAAAGATGAAACCAAAGGACACAGCGCTTGCGAGATTCTATGGCCTCCCCAAGGTCCACAAACCAGGAACCCCCTACGGCCGATCGTCTCTCTAAGAGGCACCCCAACGTTTGGTCTAGCCAAGTGGTTGTTTCAACGTCTCAAGTTTCTAACCCAGGGTTCCACGACAACCGTCCACTCAGCTGAACAATTTATACGAAAGTTACAGGGTATTCGACTTACGGACGAAGAAGTGATGGTATCTTTCGATGTGACGTCACTTTTTCACCTCCATCCCACAACATCTCGCAGTCGAAACCATACAAACCCTGCTAGAAGAGCACTATAACGAGGCGGATACAAAAACTCAAAATGAGGCACCTTGTCGACCTCCTGAAACACTGTCTGAACACATTCTTTACCTTTAATGGAACCGTGTACGAACAGGTCAAAGGTACGCCGATGGGGTCGCCGTTGTCCGGCCTGATTGCTGAAGCAGTATTGCAGAGACTGGAGGCACTGGCGTTCGACCACTATCGACCACGATTGTGGGTGCGGTATGTTGATGACACATTTTTCATCATCAGTCGCGAAAAAATTGGGGATTTCACAAAGAATCTGAACTCGATCTTCCCCGACATCCAGTTCACGATGGAGGAAGAAAAAGACTGTCAGTTGCCGTTTCTCGACGTGATGGTATACAGAAAGGGCGATGGAGAACTCAAAACGACGGTTTACAGGAAGGCGACGAATACCTCTCGAATTCTGAGTTATTTTAGCAACCACCCCCTCTCGCACAAACGCAGCTGTGTGAGAACACTGTACCGTCGAGCGGAAACCCATTGCACCGAACCAGCCGACAAGAAGGCCGAGGTACAGTTTCTGCAGAAACTCTTCACGGTCAACGGATATCCTGGGAGTTTTGTTGAGAAATGCAGGCGAGAAGCCAAGAGAATAAATCCGAAGGGGCAGCCAAAACCGAAGAACTGGCGTGCAATACCTTACATAACTGGTGTATCCGAAGAATTTGCTAGACTAGTGAGCGAATTTGGGATTGGCGTGGCTCACAGACCGGAAGCGACAATCCGCCGGCAACTCATGCAACCTAAAGACCCAATCCCCCTCAACCAAAAATCTGGCGTCATTTACCGGATAGACTGCCGTTGTGGTCGAGCAAATTATGTTGGCGAAACCGGTAAACGGGTTTGCACGAGAATGCACGAGCACGAGCTCGCTGTGAGAAGGAAGGATTTCAATTCAATTCAATTCAATTTATTGAGGGAAATAGGCATGGGCCTTTGAGTAACCTATTTGTAACGTAAAATTAAGTGCGGTATACAGAGAAACCGTGTGGGTTGCCAAGGTACAAAAGGCGGTCATAAAATTTGACAAGTGGTGCACGACTCTCGAGGGTTAAGATAAATGCCTCATCGCTCAGGCTCGTTTCGGAACATAAAACTGTCAAGGTTCCTTTTAAAGCTTTCCAGCGATGGTGACATCACAACGTCTTCAGGGAGGGCATTCCATGGTTTAACCACTCTGACAGAGAAGGAGAACTTGCGCACATCCAGTCTCGCCTGCTGGACACGCAGTTTCAATGGGTGACCTCGGAGATGGGTCGTGGTGGCAAATTCAAAGAAGTCCGAGAAATTCAGGCAACAATCCATTCCCTTCACAATGCGGAATGTCTGCGGGAGATCACCACGCATTTGCCTATAACTCAAAGGGAACAGATTAAGATTCATTAGGCGGGTGGGATATGGCAAGGAGCTTTGACTTCTAACCATTTTGGTGGCTTTCCTCTGGACTCTTTCGAGGCAGTTCTGATCTTGAACTGTCCAGGGTTTCCAGGCGTGCATAGCATATTCCAAATGTGGCCTAATGAATGTTCCAAAGGTCTTAGCAAAAGATCTTCATCGAAATCCAAAAAGGCTCGTCTGATGGCATGCAACACCGAAATTGCCCTCTTCGCCACTTTCGAGCAGTGAGACGATGGTTTTAAGGTGGTGGTCATCAGCACACCAAAGGTCCTTTTGGGTTTCCACGTCTTTTAAGGCTTCACCGTTGAGAAAGTAACTTCTACTTTCGGCAGATCCAGACGGGTTGCCTAAGCGAAGTATTGTACACTTATCGACGTTGAACCGCAAAAAGCCAATGATTCGACCACTCCTCCAACCGAGTTAGGTTGATCTGCAGTTTATCTTCGTCAGCAGGGGCTCTGGATTAC
Organism: Schistocephalus solidus; assembly: GCA_017591395.1. Lineage (NCBI taxonomy): Eukaryota > Metazoa > Platyhelminthes > Cestoda > Diphyllobothriidea > Diphyllobothriidae > Schistocephalus > Schistocephalus solidus. Next base: position 17,745 of record WEDG01003442.1, on the reverse strand, counting down.
ATTCCAGATTTTAATGTCGTCGGCAAACATTGCTGCTTCACAGTCGAGATTCCTGACACAATCGTTCACGTATATTAAAAACAGTATTGGCCCTAGTACTGAACCCTGAGGAACCCCACTCTCGACCGCAGCAGACCTTGACCTCTCTTGGCCGATGCACACAACCTGGCGCCGACCCACGAGGAAGTTTTTCGATCCACTTGAGGAGGTTACCTCTGATTCCAATTCTTTCTAGCTTGTAAAGCAGTCTCTCGTGCGGCACAGTATCGAAGGCCTTTTGAAAGTCAATGAAGGCAATGTGAACCGCGTGTCTATCTTCAAGTGCTTGGGTCCACCTCTGGATCGAATACAGCAAATTCGTTGTGCATGATCTTCCTTTTCTGAACCCGTGTTGACAGCTTGATAACAAATTATGAGTCTCTAGGAATTTCACCAATTCGCTCTTGATGATCCTTTCCATAATCTTACCAAGGATGCATGTTAAGCTTATGGGCCTGTAGTTTGTCACTGACGCCCGGCTACCGCTTTTGTACTGTGGTCACAGACCCCTAGTGTGTTAATTTTCATAAGTTAATCTTTGCCTTGTTTAATAAACTTAAAAAATGTTACCTCTGTTGAAATGGTATCGCTTGTTCTTATATTTGGGGTAGAACCCACCACGCGGCATCATCGAATGATTTTCTGGCCGCCACTGGGACTTTGAATGTGCTGGGCAGGAACGCAGTCTAAGTCAGAACATTCAATGCAATTAAATTCAATTGTTAGCCGCTCACGCATCCTCGCCAGAGCACGACTTTGACTTTGGCAGCGTGAGAATATTGGGCCAGTCAGACGACCGAATTTCACGCCTGCTGCAGGAATCGTGGCACTCGACCGCGGAATCGATCAATTGACATATCGATCTGCCAGCTGCATATCAGGCCCTGCGCGAACAAATCAATGGCGCTGATGAAGGTCATACTCGGCAGAGGTGAGTTAAATAAGCACTGAGCTGTACAGTCTTTTATTCCTTGACGATGGGCTCGCGTGAGAGTTCGAAACGTCGGATGAATAAAATTCTGGTCCCAGAGAACGCCTTCCCGTCTTCTTCAATATATATATATATATATATATTTGACCTTCCCTGTAAACTGGCAATAAATAAATAAAATTAAAATTAAAAGATAACCCAATTTGTCTCCCAGTTAGTATTCCTATACAAAAAGCTTTATTGAGCACACCATTACTACTAAAAATCCCAAATAATGTCAATTCAAGAAATATGAGTGCTTCAAACTCTGCAAACTCTCATAAGATACGGATAAGCTCTTATAATAACACCTCAAGTCCCTCAAATCAAAATGCATGGCATGAGTGTAAACCAACGCACGCATACCTTTCAAACATTGTAGCAACTAATGGCAACCTAACCAGTTACCCAGGTCAGCAAAACTTCCCAACAATAACCCCAAGTATTTAATAATAATAGTTGTATTTAATGCCGGTTTACAGGCATTGTCAGATGAAATATTCAGTGGGTAAAGGCTGGCAGTGAAAGAAAACTCCTGAATATATATCATTATTAATGTTTTTCCTATCTTTGATGTTATTCAGGAGAAAAAACTGCCTCCTGTAAGGATGATAGCAATTCAGATCAGGGAAGGGTTAACACAATTGCAGTCTGTAAGCAGTCTCTCTGTCTTTGCTAGGAACCGGGATTCTGCCCCAGACAAGAAAGCATCCGTTTACGGTTGCTTACTGTCTGCCGAAGAAGTCAACGGGTGCAGGCTGCAGAGACGGTGCCGTATCCCTCAAGGTAACACCTGGGATCGGGTTCAGATGCCGTGCACTCAGTCGGACAGGAAAACAGATTCTACCGTGTCGGTGCCCAGAGTTCTTGAAAACTATTCTGAATGCAACAAACAAGTAATAGTTATCTTAAACAAAGAATAACTCCGCTGGATTTGTATAAAATGGGGAAGTTTATTCCACATGGCCATGGCTTTTACCGAAAAGAACCGTTGATACTTAACTGTGCGGGCTAATGGAAGAAATAAAAAGACATTGCGATGACTGCTGCGCCGAGGATGGTTAAGCTGCCTCAGAGTGGTAAGGGGATTAAATGTACGACTATTCAAAAGCTTAAACAGCAAAAAGAGTCACTTCTGCACCCGGTGAAACCATAAGGGATCAATGTTTTCAAGCCTACAGCGTTCTTGATACGACATATTACGGTGCTCCAACGATAAAATTCTTTTCGTGAAGAAGTGTTGGACCGATTCTATTTTTCTTCCGTTCGCTAGCACGCAGAAGGCTAAATAGAAACGAGCAGTATTCCAGGCCAGGTCTAACGTACATTTTATAAAGGCGGAGTCTTATATCAATAGCTTTAAAATTTCGGAGGATAAACCCGGCAGCTCTGCGTGATTTGGAGAAAATCAGGGTGCAATGCTCTGAAAGATTGAGACCGTTTGAATATGATATGCCCAGGTCCTTAACAACGCCAGGTACATTTATATCGTGGCCATCTATTCTAAGATGAGGCTTATGGTTGTCACCGACAACCATAACGGAAAATTTGTGCCAAGAAAGGGAAACGCGCCATGTGCAGCACCACTGGGCAAAGGCCTCAAGATCATTTTTTAATAGATCAAGCACGGTGTCGCGATCTGCCGGCTTGTATCGATAGGCGACTTTTAAATTGTCGGCATACATAAAAGGCCTACCATTTCGAAATAAACCTGGCACCACGACCCATCTCCGAGGTCACCCATTGAAACTGCGTGTCCAGCAGGCGAGACTGGATGTGCGCAAGTTCTCCTTCTCTGTCAGAGTGGTTAAACCATGGAATGCCCTCCCTGCAGACGTTGTGATGTCACCATCGCTGGAAAGCTTTAAAAGGAACCTTGACAGTTTTATGTTCCGCAACGAGCCTGAGCGATGAGGCATTTATCTTAACCCTCGAGAGTTGTGCACCACTTGTCAAATTTTATGACCGCCTTTTGTACCTTGGCAACCCACACGGTTTCTCTGTATACCGCACTTAATTTTACGTTACAAATAGGGTACTCAAAGGCCCATGCCTATTTCCCTCAAAAAATTGAATTGAATTGAATTGAACTGGCACATCATTGAAAAAAAGACAAAATAAAAGCAAGCCTATCACACTTCCCTGAATAACTCCACTCCTCACACGTGCCGAGTTTAAGATAGCATTGGAGATCTTAACATGTTGTGTAAGAGAGCTCAAGTAAGAAAATATCAACTTCAGAAGTTTACCACATATACCGAAAGAGGAGAGTTTCAGGAGAAGAAGGGCATGGTCAACACGATCGAAGGCCTTGGTGAAATCGAAATAGACTTTGTAAAGTGCAAAGCCAGTATCCCTAGATTGTAGAACATGATCGAAGAAAGAGAGCTGACATGTTTCACAAGACCTTGTTTTGAGGAACCCATGCTGGGCTGCACTCAATAGGTTATTCTCAGTTAAATGATACATCATCTTATCTTTGATCAAGTTCTCCAGGATGCTCGAAGCTGCGGACAGTGTGTTGATTGGCCGAAAATCGTCAAATGACGTAGCTTGACCGTGCTTGGTGAAAGGTAGAATGTGCGATTCCTTCCACACACTGGAAAAGGTTTCAATTTCAAGAGCTAGATTAAATATCTTACATAGAAGTGACGGGAAAATATCATTAGCATCCGCCTTTATAATACTGATCGGTACGCCATCTGGTCCAGGACTATAAGATTGACGAAAACGTCGAATGGCTACGGTTACGTCCCAGAGGGTAAACGTTATGATCTCGAGGACGGCAACGGTCCAAACCTGGATGGGCGAAGGGGCAGTGGTTGAATTTTCAATAAATGTTCTTGACAAGAAAACGCTTAAACTATCAGCCGTCAATTTGTCATCAACTACAGGATTGCCAACGGAATCCAGTAGTACGGGATGCCATGTTTTACTATGGGTTCTTATTGCGCGTGAAAAACGTTTTGCTACATTTAACGAACGGTTTTCGACATATTTGACCTCCCAGTTTTTTTGAACCGCCCAGTTAATCTTCCCCCCATATGTGGCATAACCTCTTCAACCAACCCATACTCTCTAACACCTACACACAACCCATACACTTAACCCATGCACTCAAATCCCACCACACACTCAACAATTACACTCTTACCCATTCACTCATTTCTCCTCATACACATCACCATACCTTCCAACAGTTACATACTTCCCTTCTATTAGCCCATCGCACAGTCAAAACAGTTTGAGAAATCAGTTTTTTCACAACAGCTGGCCTTTTCCCTATCCGAAATCCTAAGTATCGCCCTTATTAAGGCGAGATCGATAGTACATAAAATACCACAGCTTAGGACATTCGTTGAAGCCTATAATCCCGGTATAGTTTGTTTAACGGAAACATGGGTAAATGAATTAAAATCGAACGCTTCGCTATTTGTACCAAACTACAATTTCTATCGACAAGACCGCATTAATTAACGAGGCGGTGGCTGTATGATATACATCAAAACTACCATTGAACAAAGTGGTTTCGATGTTTCACACGAAACTTTCCCTGGTGAAGCATGCTTTGCCACAGTAAAATCCCTGTTGCACAAAAATATACTTATCGGATGTCTCTACACTCCTCCAGAATGTAGTAATGATGACACTGGCCTAACCAATCTAATACACACCATATCAAATATTCAAATTGAATATAAAATAATTGCAGGCGATCTAAATCATCTTGAAATAAACTGGGCTAAACTATCAGATTCCACCAGACCTGATGAACTGCTATCATCAATTTTGTTCCATAACTGGACACAAATAATCAATAAACCGACCCGAGGGAACAACATACTAGACATTATTCTCACAAATGGTATCTGACCCCTACATACGCATTACGACAGCATAACCTTTGAAAGTGATCATAAGGCAATAATGACAATTATCCCTCTAAACAGAAAAGAAACATCAGATTCTAATTAAATTTACATAAATCCCAAAAAACTCGACATTGACTAGATGAACAGCTATGTAAGGTCACTAGACTGGAGTTCATATCTTCTAACGACATCCGCGATGGAAGCTGTTAACCTTTTATACTCTACCCTTTTTATAATTCGAGATACCTTAATAGATGAGAGATTACCGTATAAGTCATAAATTCTCAACTTCCTTTCCAAGAGACTAAAAAAACTAAAAAAAAACAAATTAATGATCCCTCAGTTAGCAATTTATCCACACTCATACGAATTAGAGAAATTCATGATCTAGTTGAAAAAATGGAAGCAAACAAAAACATAGCAGTGGAACGCCGGGCCATAGAGTCCTCCGAAAAAACAGCCCAGATCTTTGTGAAACAAATGAACACTAATCGAAAACCAGGTCTTCAACTCATGATTGATGACACAGGACAAGTAATAATGGACGATAAAAAAACAAATTTATTCAATAAGTACTTCTCAGCCAACTTTTCAGCTGAGGAGGAGCCGATACCTCAACCAACAGACGTGACAGCATTTACCCTCAATGAGATCTGTTTTAGCGAAGAAACCGTCAAAATGCTATCGGATAACTGTCTAATTCCACCTCTTATGGAACGGATAAAATCCCACCTTGCATACTGAAGCATATGATATATGCTCCAATACTGCTGTCTAGTCTATTATCCTAACTCCAATCGAATGGAATGTATCCAGAAATCTGATAATACTCTAGCATTACACCAATCTTAAAAAACGGGAACTGATCTGATACACAAAGCTATCGTGGTGTTCACTGAACAGCGGTTATAGCAAAAAACCTAGAAAAAATAATTTCAAACCAAATGCTGAATTATTTAACAAACGCTAACCTCATACCTTCCTCTCAACACGCTTTCTTACATAAAAAGTCATGCTAGTCCTGCCATCTCACCTTTCTTGAATTCGTTTCAAGTAACAGAGATGACAGGAACACGGTAGCTACGATATACTTTGACCTAAAAAAAGCGTTCGATAAAGTCCTACATCAAAGGATTCTAGTGTAGCTAAAAAGTCATGGGATTGGGTCTCCTCTTCTAGACTTTCTAAAATCTTACCTTCAAAAACGATATCAGGTAGTTCAAATTCGAAACGTGGTCTCAGAACCATCTTCTATTAGTAGTGGAATACTTCAGGGGACTATCCTAGGTCCCCTCCTATTTCATGTGCATAGGAACCACCGATATCATTTGTTCTCCAACTTGGACAATTCGAAAGCTGTTACCATTTCACTTGGACTTTTCCGGACAATATCGTTTCAACTGCACGTACATACCTGCTTCGTGCACATCTGGAATTTTTATCGTGCCAAAATTTCTCATAAAACGGCATCAAATTGGAATTTGTTTATCATCTAATTCAAATTGACTTCACAGCCTCTGCACCAAAAAACTGACAGCCACTCAGGGAACCAACCGTGTACAACCTCGTGAAGATTTGAAGTTATCCAGGACCTTTCGACATCTCCGAACGGCTGAGTCGTTCTTGCATATTTTGCATACGATTTCCAGTTTTTTTGTTAAGCGTTTTTGAACAAGTAGGCGCATTTTTTGCTCATATTGCGGTTAATACTCGCCATACATCGTTTCTGCGATCATGGAGGTCAAAAATATACCCTTCGGGAATCGTGCAAAATACGTGATACCGCCGAGGATCGAACCAAGGCACCAATGTGCGGGAAACGACGGCGATACCACTGAGCTATCGCCACACGACGAACTCGCTGATTTAAATTTAAATGACGACATAAACACATATCATAATACGAATGACCTCAATTTCAAGCATGTTTCCTTAAAGTCACCTCCCGCCAAACGGCCCAAGAGTTTGATAAGTTTTTTGGATGTCAATTACGAGGACGAAACGTGTGCGATATGCTTTAAAATCCTTCAAAAAAATTCGGAGATTGAAAAGGATATGAAAGGGCTGAAGATGGAGATTGAGAAGTTGAAGAAACCTCCTCACATTTTACCCTAGCACAAACAGTCCCTAACGGGGGAACATGAGAAAGGCAAACGCACATACGCATGCACAGCTTCCGTAGCCATCACATCCAACAATGATGATGGCACTACGTCCACGAAGCTCGGTTAAGCCGTTAAACAGTCTCCAGAAAGGAAAGAGGGCAACCGGCAGGGATCCCAGAAAATGAAGAAACGATTTTCGTAAGACAAAGGTAATATATCATCCAAAAATGTAAGTCACAAAAGCCCAGCGTCGGACAAATCACTCATGTTGAAGTGCCAGCATCCACGAGTACCGCCACTTCTGTGAACTCTCACCCTTGCGTGGGCGGGCAAATTAGGACCTCACACATAAACCGTAAGCGAAATATCGTAATAAGGGGTGTCCCAGAATCCACGTCCTGCATTCCAAAGGAATGAGTGACACACGATCTAGATATTCTTCATGAATATGCCAGCGCAGTCCTGAAGAAAGGGGAAATTTACACCGTGCAAAAGCTTTCCGATTAGGCAAAGCAGACCCCAGCCGCGACATGAAACTATCCCCAAGGTCTCATAAAATTATTTTAGCAAATGAAACCCAGGCAGCACTTCTTTTAGCAGGAAGAATGAACTTACGGGGATCGCACAAACAAGTGTTTTTTCAGCCGGACTACGAGCCGAGGGAACGATTGAAAATGAGGGATCTTCGGAGAGAATTGAGGGAGAGAATTGGCAGAGGGGAGAAATGGCTGAAAATCAAAGACGGTCAAATAGTCCAGATAAATGTGTCCTTCCTGTGGCCAAAACCTGTAACACTAAAGGCTGGGTCTCCCCGACAAATCAAGCATTGAAATTCATCTTTGCAAATGTACAAAGCCTGTTCAAAGCTGGACGACCTAAGAAACGTAGTGGATGAAATTAAACCAGACGTTATGGCTTTCACTGAAACGTGGCTCACTGCAGACATTACTGATTCTGAAATATCACTCACAGGATATCAGCACTTCAGGAGAGATAGACCAAGTCAAGGAGGAGGAGTCAAAGTTTATGTCAATCGCAAGCTGAACGCTAATGCTGACATACACATTCCATTACGCGATTTGGAAGTCTTAAGCGTTACTATATCTGCTAAGTATTCCAGACCACTGACGATATCGGTTGTGTTCCGTTCGCCTTATCAGACTTCCGATCAGGATCTCATTCTCATAACGGAACTCTACAAAGCCTGCGAAAAGAAATATCCTAATTGTTGGGGATTTTAACGCTCCTGGTATTGACTGGAAAATATGGACTGCAGAGGGAATGCAAGATAACTTCAACCATAAACTATGGCAATGGGCAACAGCCAAACTTCTCTGTCAGAACGTCACCTTTGGAACACAGGTGAGAAAAGGACAACAGTCAAACTGTCTTGACCTGATTTTTACACGAGATGAGGACAGTGTGCTAGACATACAGGATCAACCGCCATTAGGGTCAAGTGATCACACTGCGCTGTGCTTCGAGTACTCACTGTTTTCCAAACCAAATTTACCCGATACTTGGGAAAGAAACATTTGGAAGTGTGAATTCTCACTTATGAGAATACAAATGTCAGAGATACCCTTGGGAAACAGAACTAAATGGTGGAACCAATAAAGATTGGGCGAAATTGAGCTCGGTACTGAAAAGGATTGTCTACCTCAACTTTCATATCAGGAGAAAGACAACCACAAACCGCCCTAAGTGGATAAACGCAAACTTGCAGGCCTCTTTCAAAAAACGAAATCGCTTCTGGAAGTGTTACGGACAAACCGGCTCCGATGCTCACTTACGGGAATATAAGCAGCAACGCAACGTTTGTAAATGTGAGGCTTCTAAGCTGCGGAGGAAGTTCAAACTAAGCATACTGCGAAAATCGTTGGAAAACCCCAAAATGCTATATGGCTACGTACGGAGTACAAATAGAATTCCGGAAATGATTCCTGCCCTTAGGTCTGTAGACGGAAAACTGGAAACCGACGATCAAGTTAAATTATCCCTTCTTTCAAAATTCTTTCAGACCGTCTTCACCAGAGAGCCTAATAATTTTGCTGCTTTTCCACCAGTTTGTCAACCAATGTGTACCCCTCATTTTTCTTCCTCATCCACCTCCTCCTCATCCAAAACAGAGGACCAAGACCTAGACTTTTCACTGACCATAGTTAGAACCGAATTATTTCGTATAAACCTGCCAAGTCACCTGGGCCGGATAGAATTCCTGCATTAGCACTTGGAGAACTTGCTAATGACCTGTGTCTACCATTGTCCATCATATTCCAAAAGTCCTTTGAAGAAAGCAAACTCCCGGAAGAATGGAAGTGTGCATTCATCGCCCCGATCTATAAAAGAGGTTCATGACTCGACTGTGAAAATTACCGCCCTGTCAGTTTAACTTGCATAGCGCGTAAAATAATGGAGCTTATTATCAAGAGGCACTTAATGTGCTATCTGGAAAAAAACCAAATCCTATGTGATGTCCAACACGGCTTCCATCCATGACGTTCCTGTCTCACGAGTGCCATTCAGTCGCACGAGAAATGGACAAAGGCAGCAGATAAGGGTCATCCCGTAGATGTTGTATTTTTTGACTTCAAGAAGGCCTTTGATAATGTACCACACTGGCTTCTTTTACAGAAGATTTGGAACGTCGGAATTCATGAAAAACTTTTCAATTGGATCAAGAGTTTCTTATCTTTCAGAGATCAGAGAGTTGTTGTTGGAAACTCTAGCTCGGAATGGGCAAAAGTCGAAAGTGGTGTTCCATAGGGTTCTGTTTTGGGTCCCCCTACTCTTCCTAATCTACGTTAACGACTGTCTCAATAACCTAGATTGTGAAGCTGTCATTTTCTCAGATGACATAAAAATATATAATATATAATAGGTTTATTGATTTGGCACTGCTTGGCGCCGTCAAATCCTTAGAACACAGGAAAAAACCTAAAAACAAACTCATCTTTTCATTAAACACTTAAGCTTTGGTTTGTTTGTTTTGCTTAAATAGCAGTTTTGAAATGACGAGTTTGTTTTTAAGTAAAAAACCTGTTTTTCCAAAGGTTTAGAAATAGCAAAAAAATGAAGTTAAAAACAGCTATACAGAATGAAGATGAATGTATCAGGGAAATAATGTTTAGAGTCAAGACTAGTCTGTTATTGACGTTAGAGGGTATTCATTTGACAGAGGTAGAAACGTCTGCGGTCGATTCGAAGGGATAGGTACTTCCAATCAGATGCGAGCGCAGTCGATTCGGTGTGGGGTCTGCCGAATAATTGTAGACTTAGTTGACTGATTGCTAAAAGGTGAAAATAGATTAGGAGCAAGAAGAGTTCAACGGTAAGAAACTTTCAATGCAGTCATACAGTCTTCATATTCGTATTATATATCATAGTGTTGATTATGTTTGATCTAGCTGTATGAAACCGCTAGTACCATTCGTTTCATAAAAGCTATATCAAAACCTAGACGTGCGGCTCATTGCACATTCGAATAACATCGAGCATAAATGATGTTAAAAATGGCAAAAAAACATACTACTAACAGACAGAGATAAAAAAATAATAAGTTTTTGCAAGTTAGTTTTTAAAAGCAAATTGTTTACTAATCATAAAATTATACATAAAAAAATAAAGACGCTATCCAAAAACATTTTTAAATGTAAAGTTATCATAATTTTTTTAAAAATAGTTTTAAAGATAGAAAAAAAGCTGCTTTTAGATAATGGATATATAAATCATTAAATTGAGAGCCCTTGTGCCTAGCCAGAAGATAAGTATTTATGAGTCTTGTAGGTCACTAACCACCACTTTTAGCTTGCCCATAACCAGAGGGTGTAACACATAACCAGATGATAAGATTCTTAATCTCTGTGTGCATTGCAGGTCGTCGTAGGTGGTTTATAAAAGGACATGAAATAACTAATCGTGGGAGATTCTGGCCTGAGTATCCGGTTCAAGTGAATGGCTATCACCGCACGCAAAAGTACGTTTGGATTTTTCAGCTTGACTTCTAGGTGCAGATAATACAGCTCATCGGGAGAACTCAGGATTGAAGCAGCTATCGCCAACAGTAACTGCCGCGTCAGAGCCCTTTCGGCCCGAATTCTATGTTGAAGAACTGAGTTGAAAAAAATGCCCTATCTTATTCAAAAATAGATGTGTGCTATTATTTAACATATATTGTTTGATTTTTATTTTAAATTCTCGTATGGTTCGACTATTTCTAATAGAATTTGGCAGGGCATTCCATATTGTCGCGTATCTTATGGAATAGAAGTTGGATCGTTGGGCCTTTTTTTGAATTTCGGAATTTTTTTATAATATTTTTCTGAATTTCTAGTGTCTCGGGGACCGTTTTTGATTTGTTAGTAAATTCATTCTGAGAATATCTTGGTCGTGTGTGATTTTGAATGAAAAGTGAGACCATTTTTGAGTCTTCTGATCCAGACGGGTTGAAGACCATATCTATCGTATAGTTCCATGTATGAGCCTTGAAAGGCATCACATTTTAGATAAGGATCTGGTAAAAGCATCTTTGAATGGCTTCTAGTTTCTTTCGGCCATCTGATGGCATAATGCCAAAAAAATTGAGCAGTAATCCAAGAGAGGGTAAAACGTACATTTTATATAGTCTTGTCTTTTAGGGGCGGGTGAGGAGAAATTTTTTTACAAATGAATCCGCATAGTCTAGTGGCTTTTGGTGATATTTGTTTAACGTGGGGAGATAGATCAAGAGCATTTGTATGGCTAAGACCTAAGTCTTTTTATTGATGTTGTCTCGGTTATTTCTTGATTGTTGAGAAAATATGGGAGGAAGTTTTTGTGAACCAAATATCAGGGAGATGACATTTACTTGGAGAGAATGGCATTTGCCATAGAGTACTCCATTCGCTTAGTTTTTTTAAGATCATTTTTCAATCGTTCTATGCATACTGGCTACTGTATGCTGGTTATATGCATATGCAAGTTTTAAGTCGTCCGCATATAAAAAAATGTTTTTAGCTGACGTTGATATAGAGGATAAGTCGTGAATGTATATAAGAAATAGGAGGGACCTAGGATAGTCCCCTGAAGTACTCCACTACTAATATGAGATGGTTCTGAGACTACGTTTCGAATTTGTACTACCTGATATCGGTTTTTGAAGGTAAGATTTTTAGAAAGTCAAGAAGGGAGACCCAATCCCATGACTTTTTAGCTTCACTAGAAGCCTTTGATGGGGGTACTTTATCGAACGCTTTTTTTGGGTCAAGAGTATATCGTAGCTACCGTGTTTCCGTCATCTCTGTTGCTTGAAACCGAATTCAAGGGAAGATGAGATGGCAGGGACTGACTATGACTTTTTAGGTAAGAAAGCGTGTTGAGAGGAAGGTATGAGGTTAGCGTTTGTTAGATAGTTAAGCATTTGTTTGGAAATTATTTTTTTCTAGTATTTTTTTGCTATTACCGCTGTTCGGTGAACACCACGATAGCTTTGTGTATCAGATCGGTTCCCGTTTTTAAAGATTGGTGTAATGCTTGGTATTTCCATATTTCTGGATACATACTATTCGTTTGGAGTAAGGAGAATAGACTAGACAGCAGTATTGGAGCATATATCATATGCTTCGGTATGCAAGGTGGGATTTTATCCGTCCCATAAGAGGTGGAATTAGAAAGTTGTCTGATAGCTTTTTGACGGTTTTCTTCGCTAAAACAGATCTCATTGAAGGTAAATGTTGTCATTTCTGTTGGTGGGGTATCGGCTCTCCTCAACTGAATAGTTGGCTGAGAAGTACTTATTGAATAAATTTGCTATTTGGTTATCGTCCGTTGTACTTGTCCTGCGTCATCAATCATGAGTTGGGGACCTGGTTTTCGATTGAGTTTTCATTTTGCTTCCGAAAGATCTGGGCTGTTTTTCGGAGGACTCCTATTGCCGACGTTCCGCTGCTATGTTTTATTTGCTTCCATTTTTCCAACTGAGTCATGAATTTCCTAATTCGTCTGAGTGTGGATAAATAACTAACTGAGGGATCATGAAGTTGTTTTTAATAGTCTCTTAGAAGGAAGTTAGGAATTTTGACTTATATGGGGATTTCTCATCTATTAAGGTATCTCGAATTATAAAAGAGTAGAAGTATAAAAGGGTTAACAGCTTCCGTCGCGGATGTCGTTAGAAGATGTGAACTCAGTCTAGTGACCTTACATATTTGTTCATATAGTCAATGTCGAGTTTTTGGATTTATGTTAATGTAACTAGAATCTGATGTTACATTTATGTTTTGAGAGGACATTGATTATTGCCTTATGATCACTTTCAAAAGGTTTTGTACATCGTAATGCGTATGTAGGGGCCAAGATATCATTTGTGAGAATAATATCTAGTATGTGTTATTTCCTCAGGGTCGGTTTTATTGATTATTTGTGTCCAGTTATGGAAGAAAAATTGATAGCAGTTCATCGTGTCTGGTGAGGGAGCTGATAGTTTAGCCCAGTTTATTTCAGGACAGTTTAGATCGCCTGCAATTATCTTATATTCAAATTGAATATTTGTAAAGTATCTATTAGATTGGTTAGGCCAGTGTCATCATTACTACATTCTGGAGAGTGTATAGACATCCGATAAGTATATTTTGTGCGATAGGGATTTACCGGTGGCAAAGCGTAAGCTTCGCCAGGAAGTTCCATTAATGAAACATCAGAAATACTATTCAATAGTAGTTTTGATGTATATCATACAACCACCACCTCGTTTATTAATACGGTGCCCGTCGATAGAAATTAGCATGGTTGCAGGACGAATAGCAGAAAGCATTCGATAATTCATTATATGTTTCCAGATTAAACAAATTATATCAGGATTATAGAAAGCCTAACGAATGTCTTAAGTTAGTATTTATGTACTATCGATCTCACATTAATAAGAACGTCGCAGGATGTCGGATAGGGAAGAAACCCAACTGTTGTGAAAAACTGATTTCTAAAACTGTTTTGATTTTGCGATATGGGCTAATATAGAAGGGAAGTGTGTAACTTTGGAAGGTATGGTGATGTGTATGGTGAGAGATGGGGAATGGGTAAGAGTATATGTGAGGAGGGTGGTGGGTTGAGTGCATGGGTTAAAAGTGTATGGGTTGTGTGTAGGTGTTAGAGAGCATGGGTTGTGTATTGTAGGGTTATGCCCATATGGGGAAAAGGATTTACTGGGCGGTTGTGAATACCTGGGGTTATCTGTCGGGAAGAGGTTTGCCGGCCTAGGTAACTACTTTGGTTGCCATAAGTTGTTACTATGTTTGAACGGTTAGCATGCGTTGGTTTACTCCTATGCATTTGAATTTGAGAGTTGAGGTGTTATTATAAGAGGTTATTCGTGTCTTGTAGAGGGAGTTTGGAGAAATTGAACCTTATATTACTTAGGTTGACATTTTTAGTTTAGTATGCTGAGTAATGCCTCATCGCTTTACATTCGTCTAACAGAACAAAGTGATTATCTTTGAGCTTGAAGGGATTGACACGCGTTGGATTTGTATTATTTGCTAAGGTCGACATTTTCTGTTACTAGTTGTTCAGTTGGTGGATTCGTATGTAACATTTATATATTACTATCTAATATTGCGACATGACTGGATCAAGAATTTGTGTCATCAAGCTGTTCAGGAGGGTTTTGGGGTTATGAACGTTTAGATATATAAACGAGGCGGTTGTTCGTTGTTGTTGTGATTGATAGGAATGCAAAAGATGGAATAAACTTTTACCAAGGATTTAGCTAAAAAGCTTACTATGTTTATCGTTTTGATTAAGGCGGCGTACGCTTTTGCGTTATGGTTGGCGGCGTTGGAAGTTAGCGAGGTTCAACTGAGGAGAAAGTATGATTAACGTCTCGACTTTGAGCTGCATTGGCTTTTGGTCTGAAGTTCACGTCTTTGCATGGTGAGGGTCTGGACCTGTGGATGCTTTCGGGTGAGCGAGTTCGGTTCGTTTCGGGGTTTGTGGAGACTGAATCGGCTGGGTTTGTGAGATGAAGGTCACTAACGCATAGCTTATTTTACTTCGCGAATTAAGCCTTTTGGTGGAAACTATGCGTGTTTAGACCACACGGTGTGAGTTGTTGGATTGATGGTGTGGTAGGGTTGGCCGTTGTGGGATGTTTCTGATGACATTAAACTTGCGTTTGGACCTATCAGCGACCTCTGAAAGGAACTGCGTGTATAATGGGTTCACCCATTTTGTTGGTAGCATTGGCTGGTCGCAAGCATTTTTGAGATGCAATGAGTTGACGGCGTAAAAGATGTTCATGTTTGATGGAATTTTACGAACGTAGAATTGCGAATCTAATTTATCGATAAGATTAATTTTGCATCCAAATCATATTTCTAGTATGAATGCGTGAGATTTAAACGTTTTGATACCACAAAATTGGGAACTAGGGTACAGTACTTCTTATAAATTAAGATTATAATTGATGGTCTGATGGATAATATTTGTACGATCCAGTGACTGATCATCCCATGCAAAAACGTCTCAGAAGTTTATCAACATCCACCTGAGTGAATTGGTCTTGAAATCGGTGTCTTCTCCGTGCGGTAGAATATCATCCATTGATGTAGGTGCACTGAATTGCAGATTTGATTGCTACACAGGCAGCAGTTTTATCGGTGTGAACGGTAGCGGGTGTTTTAGGTGCAGTTATTTGCTGCAACTATACTTGTTTATTTCGAACATCAATGGAGAACCCGTACAGAGTAGAAAGTATACCCCCAAACAAATATTCCAGGTTATATGAGGAACCACTAAATATTTATGCTATGCCGTGTGATACGGTAATGTGATGTTTAAAGATATGAAACCAACTTGTTCTTAAGGTGACCCGTCTGCTGTGTTAAGGTTTGGTAGGCTCCCTTTATTGCCCATCATATACCGAAGGGCCTGTAGTAGAATTCTTGGGTTAACTAAGAATACTGTCAAACCAGTATCAATCAACGCTCGTACGGTAGTATAAGCCACCTTAACCATGATATAAAACAAGGTAACCGAAAAAGCTGAACTGGTGCATTAAGTAATAGGAACGGTACTCATGGTCCCGTGGCAGATGCACGCCCGGTTATGTGTTTGCGCTGGGTTGGCGGGCTATCCATCTATGGTGGTTAGGGTTCTACCAGCCTTGAGTAGTAAACTGACGGCGAAAATGCATTTATCGTATCGTATAGGAGCGGCATTCGTGTTGTTGTGCACGCTAGAGGAGTTCCCCGTTTCATTAATACTCTTGTGGTCATTGCTGACGCGTAAATACCGAACAGCTCACAACACAGCGTTTTAGAATACTTCCGGCGGTTGTAGCTAGAATGATCTGCTAAGGTCGCCTTTCGGGTGCCCTTTAATAAAATGGTGGAGTACAACATTGTCTTTGTCTTTAGCTGATAAATATGGATACGCTAAGTGCGTCTGACGCATCAACTCGTCGACGAATTGCTGGGGCATTATGGGGGGAGAGAGTAGACGTACATGAAGGGCGGCTAAAGCCTCGCCGTAGGATTGTGAGTCGCTGAAGACAGAAGACTGCAGGTCACACAGTTCGTCCAGGGGGGCATCCGTGTCAAACCACGAGTCCAGAACCTTGTCTAGGTGTGTGGGAGATAAGGCGTTAAGAAAGGTATATGTTTGGTTCTCCTGTGGGACCAGCCTGAGGTAAAATATCGTCTTCCATGACTCAACTGCAAACACCGGGTTGTACGGCATTTGTGGGTTCAGTCGTTGAGCTGCCACCACTGTAATAGACCGGCCGTTCATGGACTCTGATGGACTAATGGATTCTTTCTTTGTGAGGGTGAAAGCGGACAGATCCTTATTTCCTGAACGATTAGCTCTCAATTTTCTCACCATTGTGTCAATCAAACAGTATCTCAGCAGATAAATATATCAGTAACGACGTAAGAGGTATAATGCCAATGAAGGTATAGGATGAACAATTAAATGATGATAGAAACGAGGAAAGAGGGCTTAAGTAAAATGTTCAACAGTACTAGGGTAGGAAGGGGAGGGGGTCGTGGAAGGATACTTGAAGCCAAAATTGTGGTTTAGCAGGAACTATATCTTATTTTATTTTTTTATTTTATTTATTTATTGCCAGTTTACAGGCAAGGTCAAAAAAATACAGTAGAGGGTCAAACTGACTGAAAAAAACACCTGATCGTTGTTTCAGGTGTTTTCAGGAGAAAAACTGCAGCTTATTGAGTAATTAAAGTTCTGGACAGGGATGCGTTAACACAGGTACCCGGTGAAGAACCTCTCCATTTTAAGTGTTACGGATCCGGTATTCTGCACCAGCAGGTATGTCGGCGAGCGGCTGTTCGCTGTCGACTGAGAAATAAGCCAATTGAGGTCTGCAGAGCCAGTAATATTGCCCTCAGCATGAAGACCGGCACAGGATTCAGAGTCCGTGAACGCCATCAGAACCGAAGAGAGCTAAAACAGAGTCAGCACCCAAAAGTTTTGGAAAGTGTCCTGAATGTAGAAAACTAGGGACAATTCGCGTAAATAAGGGATAAATTTGCTGAATTTTGATACTTCTATGTAGCTTTTTCCAGATTGCTATAGCGTTTACCGAAAGTTACTGTCGGTATCTAACTGTGCGTGCCAAAGGAAGAAATAAAAATACATCTCGATGACTGGTGCGCCGAGAGTGGTCGAGGTGCCTAAGAGATGTAAGGGGGTTAAATGTACGACTGTTTAGTAGTTTTTACAGTAAAAATAGTCCCTTCTGTAATCTGCGAAGCCACAGTGGGTC